>RJWH01003962.1:0-126748 GCA_004363575.1 Solenodon paradoxus
AAATTCCTCCTAAGGTAGTTTACCTACATTTGCTGTAATCAGATTTTCCCCTGGATTTTTAATTGGATCCATCATTTCACATATATTTCTCTGTTTTCTCTGTTTAGTATTCTGTTTATACTTCTGAGGGTTCAGTTTCCCTGGCATTGCCTAGGTTTGACTTGACCTGGATTGGCAATCTGCCTGCAATTTGCTTCTACCCACAAGGTAGTGCTAGAGGTAGTGTTGAAGTTTGGTCCTGTATGGGACTGCCTTCTCATTGTAATCCAGGTGGTGTGGTATCCATTGGGTGGACATGAGGTGGGCAGGATGTCTGCTAGGTGGAAACTAGGTTGTAAGAGGGGTTCAAGCTTGGAATTTCTTTTATTGATTTCTTGACATGGATGCACCCAGTGCAATTTCACTGTGTAGGCTTGATCTCAGCTCCCGGTGCACTGGCTCTCCTTTCACCCCCTCCCAAGTAGACTCTTAGTGGCTCCCAATCTCAACCCCTCTGGGACCGCCTTTCGTTGCCTCTGAAACTGGTCCTGAAATCCCTAGCTTCTGCCCCACCACAAGTCCAGAGATTCCTGAGCTCTGTACCAAACTCACATCTGTGGCTTAGCTAAGAACTGTGCGGGGTACCCTCACCCACCATTAATCATTAGCTGTTTAGTCTCCAGTTGAAATGCCAGTCACTTCTTGGTGTTTATCTCAGAAAAATAGGTGATTTTTCGTTTTTCTCGGTGTCTGTGGGGAGCGACACAAAAGTGCTTCCTATCGAGTAGGCATCCGGAAATCCTAATCCTGTCATATGGATTTTAACTTGCCTAATATGTTCACTCTTAGTACTAATAATGGAACCCTCATTCCTTTCTAAAGACATTTTACCAACTGAAATTTTTCATCAAGAAAATCACTGTTGAGAACATATTTCTTATTTTGTACTGTTCAGGCATGAAACCGACTGCAAAAAAGCACATATATGACTCAGATGCATGGCTCCACTGCTAAAGAAGCAACTGATTATGTATGAATTTAAGATGTTATATATCTGAGAAAAATAGAGAGACATAGAACACACATCAATTTGGTTGGAAAAAAAGTTCAGAGTTACAGATTAAATAATAAGCTTCTCCAAAACCACTGAAAATTTAGAGTGAGTGTTAATTATAGCAGTATTCTGAGACTGTCTATGAGATTTTGACCATATATAGAGTAGAAAGTTAAAATGTTAAAAATTTATTCACCAAATCCAGATTAAAAAATCAGGATTATGTGGGTTGCTTATTATGCTTCTTGTTCTCATGGCAAGAAACAACTGGCTTAGAGACTGAACTACTGTCCCTTAAGGCTAATAAACCATACAGGCATAACAAGACATTAACTGCAGGGCTAATCTGTTCCACTGAATGAAAATAATAAAAAATATTTTTGTACAGCAGCTAATCAAAAGGTATTAGAGAAATAATTAAGAGCCAGTATATTTGAAACTGATCAAATAGTTTCTCAGCAGCATGTTCCCATTTTAACAAATTATAATTTTCTGACTCTGATGATTCTTCGCAGGTTTTATTGATATTATTTCTTTATATCAAAGACACTAGCCCTTCTGCTCTCATTAAAAAGGTTTAATCTCTGAAATAAGTATCACATGATCACCTATTGTAGTTATTCATAACAAAGTCATACTTTGCCTATTTAAGGAAAATAAAAAGCGATTGCATGTGCATGTTAATGTGTATAAGGATATTCAAGCCGTTTGTCTAGCTAAGCATAACCAACTTATATTATGTATTCAGGTCCTTTATTTCCAAAGGTGGAGTAAAAAAGTAACACTAGTCTTCTGAAAGTTTACCAAATAATTAAAAAGAGCAACTTATTGTGATGAACAGAAATAAAAAAATATAAAATATTGTTAGGATAAATGTATTTTTCTAAGGTCATATTGATAATGACAAAAAAACTAAAAACTGCCTCTGTGAATCATCACGCTATATGAAGCAAAGACTAAAAAGTAAAGCCCATAAATATGCAAATACTTTCAAAATAAAAACAAAAAATTGCACAATTTATTCAGTAATTCAATTACTTTGTTTCTTAGATAATTATTAAAGTGATCTTATTTTACTAAATTAAAATTACATAAAATCGTTAAATGCTTATCATGTGTCAAGCAGCATCCTACATATATTATACATATTACTAAATTTAATCCTTACAATAACCCATGAGGTACATACTGTTTTGTAAATGAGGAAAATAATGCGCACAGAGGTACCATACCTTACCAAAGTCACCTAGGTAGGAAATCATAATTCGAATGTCAAAAATATAGCTCCAAAGTCTTCCTTTACTCACTTGACTATTATTCTACATTTCCCACTGTATAGTTGAATAAATAGCCGAAAATGCTCTTTTATATCTTTACTGTATCATTAAGTCTGAAAGCAAAAATATTGCTACAAAGGTCTATGGTGTGTTTTTATTTTATTTTATGCTATGTTATGTTATTTTATTTTATCTGGATAATAGCAAAAAACTGAATCAGCATTACCAGTGATTCTTGGTTTAGTTATGTATGTCACATTTAGATGAAACATGAAACAATTTTCGAGTTAAAAGTGTTGTGATTTGGTTGACTTTATCCTTTCTAATGAAATGTTATAATATTCGCATCCCATTTATATGCCATTTAGAATCAAAGGGCTTCAATGGAAAATATGAGACTATGTTTTATATGCTTCACTACTTCTAAATATACTTTTTCAGATTAAGCAAATCATGTACTATCTTAATAATGCTAGACTACTTTATTTTCATTATACCGATTAGTTTGGATTTTTAAAAGCATTCTTATTAGAACATTTGCAGGTATAGGTTTATCATACTGGCACTAAAAACAGAGTCTAGGCAAGTTTGAGCTGGTTTTTATTTTAAAACTTTATCTGAATTCTTACTGAGATGCCAATAAAATAGCAGAGGTTCAGCAAATGCTTGTTGATGATATGTTACTTGGAATATTTGGTTATAGCAGTATGCATATTTCAAAAATAATAACACTTAATTATTACACAGTTGGTTAATAAGGTCAAAAGCATGAATATGTTTCTCAGATAACATTAGAAAATCACCGGAGTCTGGTGTTTTCTATTAATCACTCTTGGTTCCTTTCTTCTTTATGTACTCCATCATGTATATAACAACCAGTAAAGGGTACTGGATAAAGACACAGTTTATAGAATCACTCTACGCAATTTCAAATTCTGACTTTGCTATTTAATAGCTCTATAGCCTTGACCAAGCCACTTAATCTGTTTATGTCTCCATTGTCTGAAATTCTAATGATAATATTATATGTCTCTTTTCTGAGGTTGTTTTTTAAAGTAAAATTGCAAAGATTGTAACAAAATGCCTATCGCCTTTATATGCACAGGCACAGGGTTACCCAGTCTTCCTAACACACAAGGAAAGATATATCACTAGGGTTCTCAAAGATGTATCATGTATGATACACTTAGGGAGATCCACAGCAACAATGAAAACATTGATGATTAGGAATCAGGGAAAATACGGACAGACTGGTTGAAGAATTTGTGGCCATCCCTAAGAAAGAAAACACAATGCAGTAGAAAAAGCACAAGAAGACCCATGTTAAAATCCAAGGTCTCAGGCCCACCCTGGTGAAGTTAGGTTTAGATAAATTGCTTCCAAAAGAATGCAGGCTACATAACCCTGGGTTTGAGTTCCAGCCCAGGGGAGAAACAGCCAATGTGATCCACTAAACGAAAATAAAATGATTCTTTCTCCTCTCTCTTCCTACTGATTAGTTCATTTGCTTTCTCTCCTGGCTGAACCTTTCCTTAAAAAAAATGCAAGGTCTGAAGCTCACATAGGTATATGGTGCTAATGAAA
Source organism: Solenodon paradoxus (assembly GCA_004363575.1). Classification (NCBI taxonomy): domain Eukaryota; kingdom Metazoa; phylum Chordata; class Mammalia; order Eulipotyphla; family Solenodontidae; genus Solenodon; species Solenodon paradoxus. The sequence continues at coordinate 3,895 of RJWH01003962.1, forward strand.
TCACTTAAATTAAGCTTCCTTTAGTTTAAAATAGTAATATATACTGCATAAAATTATGTGAACATGACATAGCACATGTTAAATACTTAGTAAAGTGCTCAGTACCTAGTAGTGCTTAGGAAATGTTCCATTGCTTTTACTCAATTCATTGATAGTTGTGGTTTGGCTACAGGGATGTTTATTTTCAACCTGGTAAATGTGAAGATTATTGATTCTGTAAGAATTATGCTTTGTCTTCCTTCCTTGTTAATATGTCCTTTCACCTTGGATGAAAATATTCTTGAAAAAGAAATTAAAAAATCAGTAATTTATTTACCCATAGAAGTGAGACAAGCATAACACATGTATTTCATAGCTGTAAATATAGAGTTGCTTGTGAACAAGACTTTTCTTAATCTCTTACTACTACCAATTCACCAACCTTTGTGACCCTTCTATTTAGAGGTAAAAAAGTAGGATAAAAAGCAAATCTGCATTTCCTTTTAAAAAGCAAAGAGTAAGTCAGCAGCCTAAAAGAAACGGTTCTTTCCTTCTGTGAAAAATAGCATATATTATAATGGACAAAAATGTCAAATAAAATTAGACCAAGAAATAGAGCTAAATCCAAAGTAAAACCTTTCTTCTAAATTGCTGCATTTCCCTCTAGCTATCAAAAGCTTTTATCATAGTCATTTCTAATGTCAGAATCAAAATAAGAAAGCAATTTTAAAGTATATTGTAAAGGTGTCCGTGTGTGTGTGTGTGTGTGTGTGTGTGTGTGTTTGTGTGAGAAAGAGAGAAATCTTAATACATCTTAGGCATTTGGGTCTAAGGAGAAAAATATTTCATATTCTATAAAGCAAATCTTCAAAGACTGTGAAAGAAAAAAACATTTCCTTAATGGGAGAGAATTTTACCTTTTTACCTAATGGTAGCCAAAGAATATTGTGTCCTTTATAGCAGATATTTGGGCACTTTCATCCTTCTGTCAAAAGGTTTCTGAACTAGTGGAATTTTAAAGTTAAAGTTGAGTTACAAGTTTAATTAAAACAGATGTTTCTAGGGATTGATAGTATTTTATACAAGTAGTTGTATCTGATAACCTAGGAAAAATGTGTTCACAGAATTCTTCCACAAGGATATATTTCTGGCATTCTGCAGATTATATATCATTACTAACATTTTAAATCCTAGAACCAAAGAATAAAATATCTTCTAACATACCTTTCCCATCCTTCACTATGTACACCCTCTGTTTCTCTAATTATAAAGATTCACTGTACTTGCAAGATATAATCATAACTATAAAAATTGATCAAATTGAATCTAAATATTTTAAGAGGCTACAAAATTATAAGCATTATTCACAGGGAAAATTATATTAGGCTCACCATTAAGGATGATGGTAGGTTCTTAGGGTTATGTAGGTCAAATTTCTAGTGACACACAGTTTATAACTGAAGCTCTAACAAACCACAGAATTTGAAAAGATATTTACATTATGACAAAGGATTGTTAAGAACAAATAGTTTCTATATAAAATGCTCCTCCAAAATAATATCTTATTTAAAATAATGTGATTACTTCTTATTGCACTTAATTCCAAACATATGCTGTGTAATCTACCTACCACCTCCTGTTCCTACTTTATATCCTACCACTCAATATCTTGCCCATTGTGCCACACTCACACTGCCCTGTTTCCTCATCAAACCGGTCTCTGCTTCAGGGTCTTTGAGCTTGTGGCTCCATTTTCTAGAAATGCTCATACTACTTCGTATCATTAAAAGCTAAGTTCAAATATCACCTCTTGCAAGAAGCTGTTTTAAATCTAGTATACTCTCAATCCTGTCTCCATATCCACCATTCTTTGTCCCATTACTTTGTCTTGTATTTTTCCAAACAGATTATTCCCAACACATATTTGTGGAATAATGGAATATACCATATTGGAATTCTTTAAATGTCTCTCTATTCAACTGTGATGAGGACACAAATTAATGACAAATCTGCACTAGGATAAGAAGCACTGAAAGAAGTATGTTTCCATATATCAGAATATGTAGTATTAAAATAGAAGACAAATGTCCAGATTGCTAGCTGAATTTTTTAACTGTCATCCAATAGATAAGATAACGAAATATTTCTTATGATTCCTATTAAGAACTGTCTTCCATTGAACAGAGGAAATGGAGAAGAAATGAAATCAAGCATTACTCTTGAGAAACTCCTTTATCTGTCAGATTGTAATGATCTTGAGTCTACTTGGTACTTAGAAGTTGAATTACAGTGAATGGACAGAAGATATAAGCTCTTTAAGTAAATATCTGGGTGAATAGAACAAATTACTTAGTCTTTTTGTTTTCTCTGAAATTAGATTTTCTGTATTGTCTAACTCATAGTCCTATTGCGAACTTCAAATTAAATAATGCTATGAAACTATTTTATGTGAAAAACACCATGGAATTGCAAAATATGGTTTCTAAAAGTTTTGTATTTTCTAAAAAATGAGAACTTGTGTAATATAATATATACTTGTATAATATTCAAGTATTTCTAAAAAACAAATGTCACAATGGACTATTAATATTCAAAACCAGTCGAGTACACCCTGTCATATGTCTATTATGTTGTCTAGATTCATATAGACATATAGAATAGTTATTTTGCGAAAGTAACAATAAATCAGAACTGTTTTTCTTGTGTAAAGATCACAAATTTTTCTGCTAAGATTATGCTGGATTTGAAGGCTAAAAAGACAGGAATAGCAATGAAAAATACCAAGAAGTTAAGCAAAGTAAGTCTTATCACAAGAGCTGTATAGTATAATTGAAGAGACAATGAAAACTCTATAAAAATTTTCCCTGGACTACTAATAGAGGAAGCCTTTCTCATGTATCTGAGTACCTTTTAATTTGGGAGAGGCATTCATTATTTTCAGAGACTATTTGAATCCTACCTACTGGCATTTAATGAAGAATTCTAATGGCTTTCAGAGAAAATCAGAAACAGAATATTAGACACATTTTGCTTGTATAAAAGAGGATATAAGTGCTTTATATGAACTTTGAGACTTTAAAATGAGTCACAAACAAGAGACAGTAAGTGTTATGCAGATGTTCAAGTCCAGGCTATGGCCTGCTTAGCAGATAGTTCCAGGAATTCACAATAGGACACAGGAAGTAAAGGCATGACCTTTATTATACTCACAAGCAGGGGTTCCAATGACTATAGGTTGGAAAAGTATCTACCTTCCCCAATGGCTGGCCATGCATGTTTCATCTCCTGATAACTGGGTCCCCTAAGTTACTGGAAAGCTACCATTCCACCAGTAAGGAGGGAGGCTCTTTTAAAGGGGATATCAGCAGAGGGACGGTAGTGAGCAGGCAAGAACAGTCAACTGGGCAGAAGCAGCCATATCTCAGGGTGGGGCATGTTGGGTACAGTCTGTGCAGGCACAGGCAGTTACCATAACAGAAAGTCCATCTGCTACATTCAGGCCTGTGTTTGGCACTGGCCAGATGCTGAGGCCACTTTTAAGTTTGGGCGTGGGTCATATTTTCATGCAATACCACAGCAATGATGATATTTGAAAGAGAATTGGAAAGTTAATTTGGCCACACAACTGACAGAAATACAAAAACAGAAGACACTATATCCAAACTACCATGTAATGGGACTTCAATTCAACTAGAAATTGATTAGCGAAAAAGGTTATTAAGTAAGTTTTATTAATCAAGCTTTGGTCCTATTTAGCCATGAAACATTTTTAAAAATTATCCTAACTATATCATTACAAAAAAACATAATTTTTCTCCACTTGCATTGGATAGTTTCAAGTATATTTTTAGTCATCTGCTGTAGTGTTCCTGATAATTTTTACTTCCTTGAATTATAGAGCATTCCAATTTAACAAAGAAGAAACATTGTTGCACGAATCCTACTTTTCCAAATGCCCTTTAGCCACAGAAAAAATGAGCTAATGTGATTTCTTTATAAATATTTTGACAATTTCATGCTAGTTGTTTTATTGAAAACAATCTTATTAGCAGTTTTTCTTGTCTTTTAAAAGAAATGTTTCTTATATAAGCTAATTTCAAGATGTCTTACATATTTAAAAACACAAAACTTGAGAGTCTAGTGAAAGCATAATTTCCCCAAGCTTCATGATCTCTGGCAATAATTTTTCAAAATACAAATTTCTTGCTTGGCATCAGCTATAAAAAGCTAGTGCAACACTACCCGGTTTCTCTGAATGAGTATACTTTATCTATTAGTCATTAATATTTCAAATGTTTTCTGCAGTATGCCATTATTTTATAAATGAGTTAACTTGTTAAAGAAGCTGTGGTAATACATACGGGTTATTTTAAGTCAAGGCAATTATTAAATAAATATAAAATTAATATAAAATGGAGTTTCTCTATTTTTTAATATCAGCAGTGAGTGCTAGAAGAGAGTGGTAGAAAAACAAACAATTTAATGTAGCAAAGTTTAATGCAGGAAAAGTATCTGTTTGCCGCATACATAGTGGGCAGAAATGATTCATAGTGAAAGTTCATTCCTAGGGCAGTAACAATAGACAGTGGACTGATATATAACCATTTTTGAAGTGGAAATGTGATTATAAGAATGACAATGCATAAGTGAAAAGAAGAACTAGATAAGGGATAATATTGTTTTCCCAAAGACACTACCTAGAAGCCAATCTTTTCCCATCCATCTTATAAAATTTATCCTTGTGCAGTCAGATTCTAGGAGGAAGAGCTCTAGTTCTGGACATAAGAGATTGCTTGAATACAAGAGTCCTAAGTATGAGAAATATTCAGTAATAAAGTAGAAAGCATAATAACTTTGTGGCAAATGTGGAGATGAATAATATAGAGTACAGAGTTTAGACAGCAGGATAAAAGATTATATACATACATATATATATATGTTTTTAAAAACCTAAGAAGAATGAAGAAGATCAAGACTAGTTAATGATTATTAATAGTAGTATAATAATTAAAAAAATTATTCTATGGCAGTCTCTATGTTGGTTAAGTTGGGAGAACAGAGCCTCCTTAGTGAATTTAAGTTCCTCTGAATCTTTTTTTTTTGCAAAGAAATAGAACAGCCCTAATAGAATTGGATTGAAAAATGATTTTGTCAATGCATAAGATTAACTGACTATGCAGAATTCTTATTCTTCCTCTAAAATGTTATAACTTAAGTGTGGTTGTCTCACTTTGCAGAGTCTGATCAGAAAGTCATCATTCCAAGATATCTGACTAACATTTTAATGTATTTAAGTTATAAAGCTGCTTTATATACTTGATAATACACATATTTTAGGTTCTTATTCATTGAAAGTCTCTCAATGGTGAAAACCTTTACTATTAATCTTTCACATAATCAAAAATCTGACTTCAAATCTCATAGTTGGGCAGTTTCAGTGATTGATGCAAACAGTAGGAATGAATTTACTAACATGCATCTGGCCTTAATCCAGAACTTACGTGAAATGTCAAACAAAGCAGTGGCAGAAAAACCTGGAAAAGAGTTTGATAAAATAGAATCTGACATATTTTAGATAAATCAGGATTGAAAGACATGAGAAAATATTAACATGTAGCAGCATTTTTATAGATAAGAGAGAAGATCAAATTTCCTCCATGAAGCAATGAGTAAGATGAAGATGTGTAATAATATGAGAAAGTTTGAATATGATGCAGAGATGATTTAAACATGATGTGAAAGCATCAAGATGATGATGAACTTGATAGCAGCCCAGATACATTATTTTACAGAGGCTTGTATTTAAGTAATTTCTGAAAATCCAGAACCTATGGAACTAGAAAACCCCATACAGTCACTGAGTTATATCCTGATAGCTTGACTGATATGAAGATTTTGATAATGATAAAGTAAAAAGGAGCATCAATGAAAGGTTGACTAGCACCTGGAGAAAGTCAGAACAAAAGAAAATAGGGTAAGCACTTGGTTCAAAGCCTCTGGAGAAAGAAAAGACAATGATATCAAACTTGCTATAGAATATGCCTAAAATGTTCAACAACGCTTCTGAGTGGTTTGGTTTCTAATGATAACTCTGGTTACTTACATTTCGATATAGTATACAAAGACTGAAGCTGAAAAATAAAAATAAGTCTGAAACTAGAAGTTTCCCTTGTTTCTATCAGCTTTTCAGAGCTGTCAGCCATTGTTACTTCTTTTCCATATCATTAGAATAGTACTACATAGAACATTTAGAAGATCTGTCTCAGTGATAATGATCTAGAAGTATATAGTATTCAAGAGAACTTACTTAAGAGTAATTTGCCACCTCACACACATACACACACTTTATCACTCCAAGGAAAACATGGACTTGAACACAAGATCAAGCTCAAAACAAAGAATAATATTAACTGCAACTTTGGATTCATATTTATAGCTTATTAATATCCTTTCCTCCTACTTAGACCAGAATAACACTTTCTATTATTCAGGGATTCTGTGGGTACATGTAAGTATAGATATGGGCAAATATAAAAGGTAGGTGATAGATAGATTATAGACAGGTAGATATTAGGGTGAAATGAAATAACTGAGTTAGGAATTTGCATGCTCAAAAACTTATAATAGCAAAGCACTATGGAGAAAAATAAAATAAGTGAAAGCAAGACAAAAGCCATTCATTAAAAAATATGTGAAGATTCATAATAATTTGGTTTTCTGTGTTTCTAAAACAACTTGAATAATACTCTAATTATTCTTATAATTTTTCTTGTGTGACTCTTATTAATAGATTTTATTGAAAATATCATTCTTCATGTTGCATTAATGGCAGTTTGAAATAATTAACAGATTTTTGTTCACTTAAAAAGATTAAATTATCTTTCCTTGTGTTTTCAAATCTCATGAATAAAAGAAAATGATATTGGTGACCTGTAAGTTGGAGAAAAGACTAAGAAAAATTCATATTTGCTGATAATAAAGCATCTCCAAGATTATGATACTTAAATACAATCTCTAATTTTTAAAAACAAGGCATGAAATAGTAGGTTTACCACAATCTTTCTCATAGATAATATATATATATGTGTATCGTATATGTGATTGTATATGTAGAAAATTTCTGAAGGATTTTGTTCTAAATTTTAATGACTATCCTCAGAGAAAGAATAGGTAGAGTTCTAATTTTCATATGCTACCTAACTATACTGTATGAATTTCAAATACACATAAAGGCAACTTATACTTTTGATAAAAAAAGATCAAATCCATTTTTGAACAACATAACAATAGGATGATATCATTTCTGAAAAACAAAGTTGAATACATTTCTATTAAAAAAAGATTCTACCTCAATATTACTAGTGTATACAACCAGTATAACATATTATAGATGTGATAGATAATGTATAAATACAAAATTTGAACATGAAAAATACATTAACATTGACTAATGTGTCATGATTTATAAGCTTGCATATTATGTTTGAGCATTAGTATGTCTCAATATTCAGCAGTCACAAATTATTTTTCATTTCCCAAAAGATAAGTTTAGTTATAACAAAAAAATTTTGCAAATTTAAGATGTCACAGAAGCCGGAAGCCTATATTAATAAACTTGTTTAAACACTAGAAAACTGTCTACATGAAATGCTGATTATCAAGAATTAGTTGACTACTCCTTTTGCACAATAATCAATACTATTTTTACCTCCCTTATATTTTTGGTTTCTAAATTATTCTAGAATGATAAGGTTGGGAGAAGAAAAGAAGAAACAGTGATACAGCTGTGCCTCCTTTTACTAACTGTGGTAATTTTTGCAGAACATATGCGTTGAAAATGGTGTCCTAAAATAAGAGCTTGTGTAACCTCAGGGAATGAAAGAAGTTTAGAGGAACAGGCTTTAGACATATTCCACAACAAAGGAGCTTCAAGTTCCACTAGAAGACATTTCAAAATCTTAATAGAGATCAGTGACCTAACTGGGAGATTCCAGATCAGGCTCTAGAGAACAATGGTAAAGGAAAACAATCCCCCTACTCCAGTCTTTAAGTGAGCACACAGAGGTTGAAAGACAACCACTCTATCCTAGAAACCTGGAGCAGAACAGTACCAACTATACAAAGGTGGTACAAAAACTGCATGGAATTGCAAGACTAAGACCTACCTTCCAGTTCCATCCACTGTACCTGAGACCTGAAGTAAGTGAATACCACCCCAGGGTATCAAGGGAGTTTATAAGGAGAGACTTTGAACATGATTCCCAATGGGGTAGATACAGGAATCACTAGAGAACATTTCAAAAAATGTGCCTAATATAACACAGAGACCTGTCTGGTAGATTTCAGGGGGAGATCCAGAAATCAGGGGTAAGGGAGAACAATTCCCACACCTTATTCTTTAAGGCAGCACACAGAAACCAAAAAACATTCTTGCTCCCTGACCAAAGATCTAGGGCTGGAGGCGGGGTGGGGGGAAGAGCAAGACTAATTACCCAAAGGAGTTACAGAAACTGCACACGTATGCAAGACAAGTATCTACCTGTGAACTTCGTGCTACCTGTGCTGGTGAACTGTTGAATCCTCAGAACACACAGTGTCTGATTTTAAACTTGATCAATGAACTGTTGAATCCTCAGAACACACAGTGTCTGATTTTAAACTTGGTCAATGAATTAGAGAGCTTCCTGTTAGCAGCATGCAAGAAAGACTTGCCCCTCATCCATACAGAACCAGTGGACACCACTGAAAAAGCAATTATGATGCACCAAAAATGAGCATTTCAGAGAAGGGGAAATACCCACAACACACAGAAACCTAGGCTATGTTACTGAACATGACAAGACCTAAAATTACCACTCAGGAATAAATCTAACATCAAAAAAGAACACCACCATGCTAAATCTAAGATAGCGAAGATAGCCATGAAAAAAGCAAATAAAAAAGCAAAAGAAAAAAAAAGTGTGATTGGTATAAAGAAGGAAGATGCCAAGATCTCCCCAGAAAAGAACCCCATTGACATTAAATAAGAGAAACTAAGAGAAAGAGTACCAAAAAAGTTATTAGAATGCTGAATGAGATATTAAAAAATCATGTACAACAACCCAAGTACAATTAGAATATCTCAAAACCAAGTGGCATGTCAAAGGGAAAATGTCAACAAGGAAATTAAAGCCATGAAGTTCTAACAGAAATAATAGAGATAAAAGACACAGTCAAGGAATTAAAGATAACCTGGAGCTCGATAAACAGACTCAATCATGCAGAGGAATGAATCTCAGAAATTGAAGACAAAATCCAAGAAGCAACACTTAGACAGAAGGGGAGAAAGAAATAGGACTGGGGAAAATTAAGAAATCCTACAAGAAATATCAGACACCATGAGAAGAATAAACATGAGGATCATAGGTATTCCAGAAGGAGAAGAGAGAGAAAAAAAGTACAGAAAAACTACTCAAAGAAGTAATAGCAGAGAACTTCCCACATCTTTCACACACACACACAATTATGGAGGTTGAAAAAGAAGAAATAAAAAGACTTCTAAATTTCAAAGGATATACTTCTAGACACATCATGGCAAAGCTAGCAAAAATCATTGACAAAGAAAAATTGCTCAAGAATGGTAGAGAAAAGAGAAACATAGCTTCCACATGTATATGCATTGGGCTATCATCAGACTTCTTAACAGAAACACTACAGGCCAAGGACATATTCAAAAGACCTAAAAGACAAAAACTATCAGCCAAGAATACCCTGCAAAACTATCATTCAAATTTGATGGAGAAATAAAGATCTTCAATGATAAAAGTTAATGAACTTTTTCACCAATAGACATATATAGTTATTTAAGAAATTCTAAAAAGGGTACTAAAACAGGATAAAAGAAAATAAAGATCCACCAAACCCCAAGAATGGTAATAAACAGGAAAACAAATACAGAAACAAAGACAAGACAAAATGGAGAGAACAAAAATTACCATCGGGGGAAATAAAAGTATGGAATATGAATTAACATATAAATATGATATGATGACACTTCATAAAATACTATCAAAGAGATGTAAAGACAGTGATAATCCCAATGACAGCTACAAAACCAAATTCCAAAGAAATAAATATATGCGAAGTAGATAAAATAGAACCAATACCAAAAACTATAGAGAGAAAAATCAAATAAAAATAAATGGGAAATAAAGCAACAGGCACAGAAAACAAAGACTCAAATGATGGCAATAAAGCTCTATATATCATTTATCTCTAAATGTGAAAGGACTGAATGTACCATCAAAAGACACAGAGTAGCTAGATGGACTCAAAAACCAGAATCTATCAATACTATGCTTACAAGGAACTCATATCAGAGCACCCAGTAAACACAGGTTGAAAGTCAAAGGTTATGGAAAATATATCAAAGCAATAGTGAGGAAAGGAAAGCAGGAACTGCAAAAATAATTTCAGACAAGTTAAACTTCGACCCAAAAAATGTATCCTGTGGCAAGGAATTCTACTTCATTACGATCAAGTTAGTAATTCAACAAGTACTGTCATTAGCATATATGTACCCAATGCAGGGTCAACTAAGTAAATAAAACAAATACTGACACATCGTTGGGGAAAGAACAGCTGCAGCAACAGTAACCAAAGTAAAACTAAATATTTGGGACTTCATCAAACTAAAAAGCTCTGCACTGCTAGAGAAAGTGTCATTAAAACAAAAAGGCAACCCAGTGAATTTTAGAAAATAATCACAAAGCATATGTCAGACAAGAGCATAATATCCAAAATATACGATTAATTCATACATCTTAATAAAAAAGTAAGAGACACTCAAAATATGGGCAGTAGAAGTGAATAGAAACCTCTCCAAATAAGACACACAGAAGGCCTGTAGACACGTAAAAATGTTCTACATCACTCATCATCATAGAAATGCAAATAAAAACCATAATGAGGTAACATCTCACATCATAGAAAATGGCCTATATCCAAAAGCTGAGAAATAATATGTGTTGTAGTGGTGTGGAGTAGAAAGAACTCTCCTGTGCTGTGGGAATGTAAATTATTATAACCTCTCTAGAAAGCAGTATGGAGATTCCTCAATAAAATAAAGAAGAAACTACCATTTGATCTAGCATTCTCACTCCTAGGCATATACTCGAAGAGTACAAAATCCCTAATCAGGAAAAAAAATATGCACCCCTGTTTTCATAGCAGCATTATTCACAAGAGCTGGAAACTACCTAAATGCCCATCAAAAGATGACTGGATAAAGAATCTGTGGTACATATACACAGGGGAATTCTATAAAACTACTAAAAGAAAAAGAAATTGTGCCTTTTGGAACAATCTGGATGGAACTGAAGGAAAAAGAGAACAGAATGGTATCACTTATATGTGGAATACAGTGAAGTAAAAACAGCTAAACCTCAGTAAAATACCACAAGACATAAGATGATAACTGTTGCAGGGAGAGGGAGGAGGTGAGGTAAAAAGAGATGTAGAAAGGTGGGGGCAAATGACACTAAAACTCTGTTGGTGGGTGTGGTGTGTAATACCCATAGAATGATAAATGATTTCAGCATCTTAAAATAAGTATGGTTTTATAAACAAAATAAAAAAATTATTATATCAAGCAAACGAACAAGAGTTTTTGGACTTCCTGGAACATGTTGATCTTGGGGGAGTGGCATAATAGAGAGGGCATGTAAGCTCTGTGCTCTTTTCAAATACCTTGTACTATGCATCTCTTCCAATTGTTGTTCCTGAATAATATCCTTTATAATAAGCCAGGTATCTATTAACAGAGAATTCATATTTAAGGTAGTATCCAAGGACATTCCACAACTTCACTCTTAAGAGAAACAAACTCTCCTATTCAAGTAGTGTTGGTGTGGTAAGTACCTAGGGGAGCAACAGAAACTGCAAATAGAGAGGTAGTCTGAAGAATTACATGCATTTGTACAACTATAAGGAAAGTGGTGTAACTGCCACCTGTACCTCAGGCTACAAAAGCAGTTGATAGAATGGAGATAAGAGAGCAACAGTCTTAGCCTCAAGTCCAAGAAAGAAGAGAGTATATATTGCATGATAGAATACATGCATTCTATGAATGAAGTCCAATAAGGAGAGACTGAAGTCAATAATGCAGTTACCACACTGATCAAGACATGGCAAAAAGTGCAAAATAAAAGAATGCAAACTCTTGACTCCATCCTTTAGTACCCACACTTACTTGAGCAGCAAAGAGAACCAGCACCACATTGGGTAATATGCAAAAACCCAAGTCTAAGAGTCAATAGAGAAGGATTGACTCTGCTGCCATGCACAAGGGCAGGCACCCCAGACTGTAGCACATAACATGAGCTACCATCCATCATGAGAACACTTGCCCAACCACGCAGCCATCATACGACTCCCTAATTACAATTCAAACTACAGGATTTTGCAATGTTTGGAAATTTAAAATAAAACTGGAACACCATTTGCTGTTAAAAGAAGATAAGCAGCTCAGATACAAAGCATTTATGGGAGAGAAAATAGCACAAACATTCTGAGATTTCAAACTACTGTGACATCAGAAGAAGACAGCAAATCCTCACTGAAAACTGAATTTGAAAACAGAGGATTATATCTTCTTAGCAGCAGATAAAGAAAAGTAGAGTTTTAGATGAGGGGTCCAACCCCTTCATATAGGCACAACCAGAAAATACACATTTTAACAACTCTAACTGTTGAAAAAGAACAGAGAGCAATATCTTCACAAGGAGAAAGATGCACACCATCATGAAATGTAGAAAACTATCTCAGTGTCATACTGTCTTGTTCAGAAACCCTGGGTTTTAAGGGAGAGACCATAATGAATTGTACTCCCAATGGCTACCCCATTACCTGGGAAAAGGCATCCAGTTGTTGAACTAAAATCTTAGGTGTGGGGTGGAAAGAGAGATAGACCGAGATACTTCTGCATGGCGTGAGCACTGGAAATTGCCACTGCAGAAGGACCCTAGGGGAGAAATGACTACATCCTCCACCATGAGCACACTTGAGCTTATCTTTTGGTTTTGAGGTTACCTTTCTGCAGACTACATGAGACAGAAAGCCGGATCTGCAGCACCAGCATGGTGTGTTTAGTGAAATGCTTTTCAAAAGGGAGATTTTCATTCTGAAACATTTACAGAAGATAATTGGAACAGTAGCTTCTGCTCACTAAGGGTTACAATAAAGAACTTAACCTGTTTGGTACTTGCTAGATTTTCCATCCCTAAGCAGCAAAATTTCTTTACCACTCCTTCCCAGGACTTCCACTTATCTGGAGGGCTGAAGGATTTTCACAGGGGAATGTGTTTCACTAAAAGTAGTGTCCTACTTTCTATCTCCTGTGGCCTCTGCTGGAACTGTGGCTTGTTTACAAACTGGGTCCACAACTCTTACATCTCTCTCCTGTGTCTTGTTCATAACAGTGATTCTGGGGGAAAGTTTGAATTCCCTATCCTACCAGCACTTTGTAAGCTGGACTCAGTCTTCAACACAGGGTGGGCTCTAGGACTTCAACAATATGGATGATTGTTGTTATTATACCTCAAAAGGAAGCAAAGCATTCAACAAGAGCACCCAGGCCTAGAATGTGCAACCTGATATCCTAACTTGAGGCCTTTACACCAGGAAAGCCTAATCCAATGAAATAAAAAAAGAATGCAAAAAGATCAAAGATGTAGAGAAATATATATAAAACGATGAACCAAAAATAAAGTCCTAGGGAAATAAATGAATGCAATAGAATTAGTTAAGCCATAAAGACATTAAAACAACAGTTAAAATGAAATGAGAATAACAATAGAGAAACAAAAATATAACTACAGCAGACACAGATGAAATATGACGTAGTTTCTAACTGAATTCGTGGAGCTAAAGAAAAAAATAGCTGAATAAAATAATTCAATAGAGGGACTCAACAGTAGGCTGGAGGAAGTCTCCTATCAAATCAGTGAATTAGCAGACAGGGCAGTGGTATGCACCCAAGCAGACCAGGAGAGGAAAAAAAGAATGAAAAGAAATGAAGACAGCATGTAAGACCTATGGATTAACATGAAGAGGAATACCTATATGGCAAGAAAAAAACTGAACTTAGAAGAAATCACAAATTCTTAAAATAGAAAACATTTCAAGAACAAACGATGAAGAAACAGAAAACCTAAATAGGTTAATGACAAACAGAAATTGAAAAAGTAATAAAAAAAACTACCCAAGAAACAAAACCCTAGCACCAGGTGATTTCTTCAGTAATTCTACCAAGGTTTCGAAATAGAATTAATCATTCTTCTGAAACTTTTCCAAAAATTGAACGAGTGAAATTTCAAAACACTATTTATATTGTCAACATTTCACTGATTCCAAATATGAAGAGAAAAATTAAAAAATGGTAAATTATACAAGGATATTTCTGATGAATATCAATGCAACAAAAATTAGCAAACCAAATTCAACAACTCATTAAAAGAATCTTAAAACACCATCAAATTTGAATCTTTCCAGGGAGGCAATGATTATTCACATACACAAGTGGAAAATACATGATAGTTCACATTAACAAAATGAATAAAATCATATGACCATCACAATAGAAACATAAAAAAGCATTTAATCATATTCAACATCCTTTAGAGGGAGATAGCAAAAGATTGTGATGTAAATTGTTCCCTGATTTGCATCTTGGAGACACAAAGAGATTTTCTCTGGCAAAGACACTTATAGAAAACTCATCAATACTCCAGCAGCTCAGGAAGAATGGTGACTGCATGGAGAAGTGCCCAGGAGGGCTTGAAGATGCCTGGGAGATGTGATTTGGAGAGAAAGAGGTATGCAGGTAGAGACTTTTGAAACAGTACTGGTGGGAGAAGGTTGGGCAATGGGAGCTGCTTTAGCAACAGTGGGGGCAAGGGCAGGCACAGTCAGCAGACTCTCTGATAGGTGGCAGGTCCAGCAAGGGAGTCCCAGGGAGGGAGGAGATTCCTGGTTTCACATATGCTTGAATAGAGGTAATCACAAAGAGAAGGCATTTGCTTGGAATCCCAGTTCTAAACAGGTTGAAAAACACAGCAAAGAGAACAGAAGAGAAGAAAGTACTCTTCTTCCTCTTTCTCTGACCCTTGGGATCCAGGTGCAGTGGAAGGAATTCATATACCACAATCTGTGCACTGCTGGATCCAACAGTAGAAGCTCAGAGAAGACGACTGGTACAGTGATACCAGTGGAATCAGGCTACCTCACCTATCCACAATAACAACTATCATACTCCTCTACCCTGAACACCCCTCCCTAACAGAGTAGCATTGCTCATCCACTTCCCACCACAAAATAATCATACTATTGAAGCCTGAAAGATGAAAAATATAAAAGAAAACATGAGTGACACTTGTCAAAAAGGAAAAAAAAAGCATCCCAGAGAGAAGGATCCATTCAATCAGAAAAAGATATATATATATATATATATATATATATATATATATTTCAAGGTATTAGAGCAACACAGTATGACAACATCCCATAAAAATCTCCATTTTGAAGATATAGATAATTTTTAACAGATAAAAAATCCAAAGTTGCAAACATAAAGAAATCCAAAGAGATAAAAGAAAACTCAGTAAAACAGTTCAAAGAAATAGAAGAGTACTCTTCAGAAGAAGTCAATGAGTTCAAAAATACAGTAAGGAATATAAGGAAGAAATTTAAGTTTTACAAAAGGAACTAATAGAAATTTAACAGGTAGAAATGCAATAAATATGTTCAAGTATAGCAAAAAAAGCTATGGAAACAGAATTGACCAAATGCAGGAATGGGTTAGTGATCTGCAGTTTAGGAATGTAGAAAGAAACCATGTAGAACAAGAGAAAGATAGCAAATGCAAAAAATTAAGATAAATTATCCAAGAGCTATGAAATTCCTTTAGGAAAGGTGGCAGAAGAATAAGGGGTATCCCAGAAAGTGAAGAGAAGGAGAAGGGAACAGAGAACACATTCAAATAAATAGTTGCTGAAAATTTACCAAACTTGGGAAGGAAATAAACATCAAGTCAGCGAATCCAATAAAATTCTCAGTTTGTCTAAATGTGAAAAGATCTACACAAAGAAATATGATTGTGAACCTATCAAAATTTCAAGAAAAAGAATGAATTTTACAGGTTGCCAGGGACAAATAAGAAAGCAACGTGTAAAGGTAACCCATCAGTCTATCATCAGATTTCTCAGTAGAAATCTTATAGTCCAGGAGAAAATAGAACGATGTTTTCAAAATATTCCGTGACAAAATCTACCAGTCAAGAATACTGTATTCTGCAAAACTCTCTCTCAGATATGATGGAGAGATAAGGGTTTTCCATGACAAACAAATATTGAAGGAATTTACTGCCACAAGGCCTCTCCTACAAAAAATGTTAAAAGAGGCTTTTCTACTAAAAGGAAAAAGAGAGTTTACAAAAAAACTAAACAGGGTAATCATTTGATCAAGAAAACAAAAGTCAAACTGGAAGTAGCAATTCCTGTAATTTTAAGAATCACTCTGAATGTAAATGGACTAAATTCACCAATTAAAAGGAAAAGTGGCTTTATAGATTATGGAAACCCAACTAACTAGATGCTCTTTGGAAGATACTCATTTAAGATTCAGAGACAATCATAGACTGGAGAAAGTTTCTTTCAGTCAGTAGTGAATCTAAAAAACCAGGAACTGCTATACTTATCTCATAAAATAGACTTTCAGCAAAAAGTTAATAAAAGATAAAGATTTCCACTGCATGTATGCAATAAAGTAGGATGCAATATTAAAAGATCTAAAGGGAGAAATAGACAGCAACACAATAATAATAGGAGATATTAACACCCCACTCACAAGAAAAGACATTGCATACAGACAGAAAATCAATAACCAATAGCTTTAAACAATAAATTAGTAGAGGTGGACTTAAAGAATATTTTACCCTGAAACAATGGACTAGACATTATTTTCAAGAGTCTATGGAACATTATTAAGGATAAAAAATACGTTGGTATGCAAATCAAGTCTCAATAAATTTTAAAATGTTTAAATGATATCCAGCATCTTTATGGATAATAATGACACCAAACTAGAGATCAATCAAAAGAGGAAGGAGGTTCAAACTGCAAAGAAATGGAGAATAAACAACATGTTATTGAACAATATTGGGTTAAAGAAAAGAATCAAAGGTGAAATTAAAAAATGCCTGAAGTCAAATGAAAATGAAGATACAAACTATGAGAATCTGTGTACTGCAGCAAAAATAGAAATAAGAGGAAAAATTAAAGCAATAACCCAGGAAACACGAAGAATTTCAAATACAAAACTTAAACGCTTAGCTAAAAGAAACCTGAACAGAAGAAGAAAATAAACCCAAAATATAGTAGAAGGGCAGAAATCATAAAATCTAGAGCAGGAATCAATAAAATAGACATCAAAAAGACTATTCAGAAAATCGATGAAACAAAGAAGTTTTTTTTAAAGATAAACAAAATAGACAAGTCACTAGCCAGACTCACAGAGACAAGGATAGAGAAAACACAAAATCGGAAAAGAATGAGAAGAAATCAAAACTGACACAATAGAAATCAGAGATTATGAAAGAATATTATGTACACTTGAATGACAGCAAATTAGATAACCTAAAATAAATTGAAAAATTATTGGAAATCTAACCTGCCAAGAATAAATCAGGAAGAATTAGAAATCCTGACCAGATTGATCAAATGCAAGGAAATTGAAGCTGTAATTAGAAATCTCCCCCAAAACAGAAGTCCTTGACCAAATAGTTTCACTGGTAAATTCAACCAAATTTTCAAAGAAGAATTAATACTAATCTTTCCCAATTTCTCCAAAAGATTGAAGAAGACAAACTTTCAAATACTTTTTATGATGCCAACATTATCCTGATTCCAAAATCTAACATATCACTAAAAAAGAAAGCTACATACCCACTTGATGAATGTTGATGCAAAAATAAAATATTGATGCAAAATTCCTCAACAAAATACTAGCAAACCAAACTCAACAACTCATTAATTGTTTCACACACCACAATCAAGTGAGTTTTATTCCAGTGATATAAGGTTGGTTTAACATATGCAAATCAATAAATTTGATACACTATGTCAACAAAAAGGACAAAACACCTCATCATCTCAATAGACACAAAAAAATAATTTGACAATATTCAACATCTTTCATGTTAAAAACTTTATAAAAATGGATATGGATAAAATGAACTTCAGCATAATCAAGTCTATATATGACAGCCCCACAGCCAAAATCATACTCAATGGAGAAAAACTGAAAGCTTTTCCCCTAAGATCAGGAGAAAGGCAAGAATTTTCACTCTCATCACTGCCATTTAATATAATGATGGATTCCTAGACAGGGCAATCAGAAAATAAAATGATATAAAAGTATCCAAATTGGAAAGGAAGAAATGAAACTATCACTATTTTAGATGACATGATTATATTTAGAGAGAACCCCAAAGACTCCAAAATAAAGCTGTTAGAAATAATATATTAATAGAGTAAAATGGCAGACTGCAATATTAATATTTAAACATCTGTTGCATTTCTAAATGCAAATAAAGAAATTATAGAAATAAAACTCAAGAAAACAATCACATTTGCAATAGCATCAAAAGATAATGAAATACCTTTGAATAATCTTTACCAAAGCAGTGAAAAGTCTATTCTCTTAAAAGAATAAGATATTGCTGAAAGAAACAGATGACACAAAGAAGTGGAAAGATAGTTTATGTTCATGTATTGGAAGGATTAACATAGCTAAAACTGACACAATATCTAAAATAATATAGAGATTTAATATTATCATTAAAATCCCAAAGGAATTCTTCAAAGAAATAGAACAAAAATCAAGAAGCTTATTTGAAACTACAAGAGACCCAAGATAGCAAAAACAATCTTGAGGAAAAAGAACAAAATTGGCAGTGTAATGCTCCATGACTTCTAACTCTACTATAGCATAACAATGATCAAGTCAGCATGATATTTCAATAAAATTAGTAATATAGATCAATGAACACAACTGAGAGCTCAGAAGTAAACCCACACACATACATAGACAATTTTTGACAAAAGAGCCAAAGGCTTGCAATTGGGCAAGAACAATCAATGTGTTGGGAAAACTGGACAGATACATTAAAAAAGTTGAAAGTATACGACTACCTAATGCTATACATACAAGTTAATTCAAAGTGGATTGGAGACATAGATGTAGGCCAGAAACCATAAAGTACATAGAAGGAAAAAATAGATGAAACAGTAATGGATGCTGACCTAAGAGATGTCTTTGGGACTTCAATTCTAATAGCAAGGGAAATAAAATCCAAAATAGGCAAATGGATTATATCAAAACTAAAGAGCTTCTACACGATGAGAGAAACTCTTATCTAAACAAAAAGACATCCTACTAGATGGAAGAAGATATTTGCACATCATGCATCCGACAAGGGTCTAATATTCCTTGGCTAGGACTTCCAATAAATATAGAAAAACTAATAACTCTCCAACAGATAAACAAAACAAAGCAAAATCCAATTGAAAAACTTGAAGATGATCTTTAACACTTGTCTAAAGACATATAAGTGATCATTAAGCACTGGAAAAGATGTTTACCTCTCTTGCTGTTAAGGAAATTCAAATAACAACAACAATAAATATCACCTCACATTAATGATAATGGTTATTGTCCAAACTGTAGATTTCACTTTATTCTCAAGTGTGCATAGAACATTCTCAAGAATAGATCATATGTTGGGAGACAAAACATATCTCAACAAATTTACAAAGACTGAAATTGTACCAAGAATGTTCTCTGACCACAATCACTTAAAGTTAGAAATCAACCACAAAAAGAAAGTTGACAGACCCTAACTTCATTGGCAACTAAACAATATGCTCCTGAATGACTCTTGTGTAAAAGAGGAAATCAAAGAGGAATTTAAAAATACTTAGAAACAAATGAGAATGAAAACACAAACTACCAGACAATGGTATGAAGCAAAAACAGTAGTAAGAGACAAGCTTATTGCAATAAAGGCCCAACTGAAGAAACAAGAAAAATCACAGATAAATAATCTAACATTATATTTAAAGTAACTAGATAAATAAGAACAATTAAAGCCAAAGATCAGTAGAAGAAAGGAGAAAATAAAAGTTTGAGCAGAAATAAACAAAACAGAAAATAAAAATATACCAAAAGGTCAATGAAACCAACTTACTTCTTTGAAAAAAATAAATAAAATTGGAAAAATATTGTCTAGACTTACAAAGAAAAAAGAATATTCTTATACCTAGAATCAGAAATGAAAAGGGAGAAGTTACAACAGAGACCACAGAAATATGAAACACGTAAGAGTCTATTATGAACAGTTCTGTCAATAAAGTGGACAACCTCAAGGACATGGGCAAATTTTTATAAAAATATAGTCTACCAAGACTACTCTTGGAGAATGGAACACCTGAGTAGAATAATCACAAGCAATGAATTTGAATAGGTAATCAAAATTCTCCCAAAAATTAAGCCCAGACCCAGATGGAGTTTCTAAAGAGTTTTAGCAAACATTCAGAGAAGAATTAGTAACAATTCTTCTCAAACTCTTCCAAAATATTGAAGAACAGGGAACATTCCCTAAACTTTCCATGAGGTTTGAAACACACTGACAGATGCAAAAATTATCAAAAAATATTAGCAAACTGAATCTAACAATGCATCAAAAAGAACATCCAGCATAACCAAGTTGGATTTATCCAAAGGATGCAATGATGGTTCAACATACCAAAATCCATTAAAATAATACACCAAATCCACAAGAGTAAGTCAAAAATCCACATGATCATATCTATAAACACAGAGAAAATGTTTGACAAGATACACCCATTTATGACAACAACGCTACATAAAATGTGGTCAGAAGTTATATACCTCATCACAATAAAGGCCATATTGACAAACCAACTGCCAACATCTTAGTCAATGGCAAAAAATAGAGAGAATTTTCTCTAAGGTCAGGAACAAGGAAAGATGGTCCAGTGTCACCATTGTTATTTAATAAGGTACTGGAGGTCTTAGCCAGAGCAATTAGTTAAGAAAAATAAATAAAAAGAAACCAAATTGGAAAGAAGTAAAAATATCATTATTTGAAGACATGATTATATATATCAAAAACTCTAAAAAACATGTCAAGAATACTAGAACTAATCAACAAATATAGTAAAGAGGCAGACTACAAAATCAATGCACAAAAATCCCCTGCATTCTTATACATAAACCATACCACTCAATATAGAAGAAAAAGAATCAAATATCTTGGGATATACTTAACAAAGGCAGTGAAAGACCTGTACAATGAAAACTACAAGTCCTTCTTAAAAGAAATGTAAAAGGATACAAAGAGAAGGAGAGATATCCCCTGCTCATGGTTAGGAAAATTCAACATCAGTAAAATGGTCATCTTATCTAAAGCTATATATAATGCAAAACCTATTAAATTCCCATGGACTTATTCCCAAGAAATAGAGAAAAAAATCTTAAATATTTTATCACACAACCGAAGATCCTGAATATTTTTAAATGAATTTATATTCTAACCAAGATCAAGTAACAGGGACTGGATTTACTCTGCTGACTGAAATAACCAAAACACTAGCCAAATATATGAAATGATGATTTTTAATACACTAGAAATGAAAAAAGGGATCACTTAAGAGACCAAAAGCACACAATGATGATCACTATAAATACCCAAACTTACTGACTTCATTGAGTTTCCAGATCATGGCATACTGAAGCAAAATCAAGGTGGATTGGATTTCAATGTCCTTCAAAGCTGAGTCAATGTAGTTTAGAGACTAGGAATAGAAAAATAGTCATTTTTTACCAAGATGGATAAATTCCACAGAATAAAGTGTTTGAGAGGAGAGAGCTGAAATACAGAGAGAATAGACAGCTGCATATATAGTCCAGATGTATGTAGACCCTCCCCAACCTTGAGTACCTAGATGAATGCAGATCATGCATGTAAGGTTATTAAACAGTTATGGGGAAATAAACTACTTGATTCTGGGAAACAGTGACTAACGCTCACATAAGGTGAGGCATAATTTCTGTTCCTATCAATTAGATGGCGAAATCTAAAGATTTCAGGGCATTAGGTAGAGTATCAGAAAGGTCTTGCCATAGAGTAGGAAACAATCGCCTAAAATGAGCACTCCCCTGGTCTGAACTAACTATATTAAAAGTTATACATGAAAGATGAAACTTTTTCAAAGTGCATTATCTGTGTTTCAAAACAAAGTTTGTTAATACTTGTAGGAATAAAAAGACTCCAACACATAACAGGGTAAATTTGAAAATAGCTAGCATTTGATAAAATATCACCAGGCATACAAAGAACCAAGACAATATTATAACGCGTTATGAGGAGAAAAATCAATCAATTGAAATTGACCAAGAATAGATCCAGGTCTTAGAAACAGTAGTCAAAGGAACAAAAACAAGTTATTATGAATGTATTCCATATAATTGACTTAGTAAAAACACACACAGAAAACATAAAAAGGACACAAATCAAACTGTTAAGACAAAAACTATGTTGGAAGATGAAAACTTCAGTAGATTGGGTTGATTTATAGTAAATTAGATATTGGAAAATAAATATCAGATAACTAAAAGGCTTAGTTATAGAAATTATTCAGAATAAAACACATGGAGAAAAAAATTAATAAAAAAGTCTCACTGAGCTGTGGAACAACCTCACATAACTGGGGCTTCTTAAGGAAAAATGTGAGATCAAGACATATTTGAAAAAATAATGGCTGTTATTTTTTTCAAATTAGGTGAAAACTATAAATCAATAAATTCAAAATCTTAGTGAAACACAAAGGTGAGAAACAGTAAGAACACTTTATCATAATTATATTGTTCAATTCAATGATAAAGAGACAAATTCCTTTAAAATAGCCAGAGGCAAAAGACACATATATGACATGAAGAATACAAATGAGGGGAAAAACAACAGGACAATGGACACAATGCACATGAGAAGACAGCAATATATTTAAAGTACTGAATGTAAACTCCACCTAGAATTATACACTTAACGAAAACATCTTTGAAAACTGAAGGCAAAATTAAGGTGTTTTTCAGACATGAAAGAACTCAATTTATCAACAATATTTCCGTGCTAAAATAAATTATAAAGGATATCTTTTAGGTAGAGGGCAAATTATACCAAAGGTAAACTTGCATACACACATACACAAAATATAAGAACTGGGAATATAATATATAGGTAATATATAGGTAAACATATGAGTTTTTTAAATTTAAATATCCTATTAAAACTTACCAATAGTCTTTGAGTGATGCAAGAAAGTGAACTGATTATTTTAAAGACTGGTGAAAAAAGCAGAATTGAGCATGTATCCTAATTTTCTCATCAAGTAACCAAATAGTTTGAAAAAAAGTGTTTAAATTTTTTTAGAATTCCATTTATATAAATGAAGTAATCATGAACTCATAATATAAGTAATTTGAATCCTAAATTCTCAGAGTGCATTTTGTCATTAACTGATGTGTGGTGATATGTAATAGTTTACTTTTAATTAAAAGAACACAACCATTAAAGCATTACATAGGTTTGAGGTGAGCATCATTGCAAAATAAACACCTGTCTATAATATATTGTTTACCACAGACCAGTTTTTTTGTTACAAATAATTGATCTCTTTTACACAATTTTCCCCTCTCCATGACCCTCCCCTTCTTGTAACCACTAATTTAATTTAAGAGAATAAAAGTATATTTATATTTGGTTTGGTTCATTGGTTTTCTTTGTTTTTTTCTGTACACCACTTTTGAGTGAAATAATGCAATGACTTTGTTGGTCTGATTTATCTCACAAAGCATAATTCCCTCAAAGTTTACCCATGTTTCTGCAAAAAGCAGGATTTCATTATGATTGTTGAGTAGTATTACATTGTATACATATGCATGCACATAAGTATGTACATACATATACATAATCTTATTTAGCCATTCATCTGTCCATGGTTATTTAGTTTGTTTGCAGCAATAACACTACGATAAACATGGAAGTGCATGTATCTTATTCAATTTGTATTACTGTATTTTTCATGAAAATGCCAGAAGAGGGACAACTGGAGCATATGGAATTTCCATTATCAATAATTGGAGAAATTTCCATAGTGCGTTCCATAATTGTTGCACCATTTTACACCCCCATCAAAAATGTCTAATACTTGACTTTTCTCTGCATCTTCAACGCTTGTTATTTCCAGTCTTTTGGGTAACATCCATTATCACAGATGAGAACTTATAACTCATTGTTATTTTGGTTGGTATTTTCCTAATAGCAGGAGAAGTATATTTTCATTCACTTACTGGCCATCTTTGGAGAAGTACCTATTAAGATTTTCTTGCCATTTTTTTGAATTTTATTATTTAGTTTTCTGATGTTGAATTTTGTAAGTTATTATATATTTGGATATTAACCCTTTGTTAGATGTATGGTATGCAAATATATTTCTCATTCAGTAATTTTTTATGAGAGCTTCTATTGTTGTACGGAAGTTATTTAGCTTGATGCAATCATATCCACTTATTTTGGATTATATTCTGCTTGACATTGGAGTGAATTCCCAAAGACATCTTTTACGCCAATGTCAAGGAGTGTTTTGCTTGTATTTTCTTCTATATTTCAAGATTTTGAGTTTACATCTAAATATTTAATTCATTTTGAATTAATTTTGGGTGTAGTTATAGGTAGCAATTGAGTTCCAACCTTTTGCACGTGACTGTTTAGTTTTCCTAACATTTATTGAATAGACTGCCCTGCCCTTGCCCCATTGTATCCCCTTGGCACCTTTGCCGCAAATTCATTGTTCTTATTGTGTAGATCTATTTCTGAACTATGAATAATATTCCATTGATCTGTATGTCTGTTTTTCTTTGAATACCATGCTGATTTTATTAGTATTGCTTTGCAGAATAATTTGAAGCCAGAGAGAATGACATCTTCAATCTATTATTTTCCCTCAGGATTTCTTTTGCTGTTTAGTGTCTCTTGCAGTTACAAATAAATTTTATGATTTTTATTCTATTCCTTTGAAGAATATTTTGGGATTTTGATGGGGATTGCATTAATATAAATTTGTATATCACTTCAAGTAATATAGCCATGCTAACGATGTTAATTTTTCTAATACGTAAGCATGTATCTTTCCATTTCTGTGCGTTTTCTATTTCTTTCAACAGTATCTTGTAGTTTTCAGAGTACAGGTCTTTCAGTTTGGTGCTAACCAGGAGTTCTTTTGGCTTCTTTGACTTGTATGTTCATTTCTTTTCCCAGGTTTGGGTTCTTTTCAGCAATTATTTATTTGAATAAGTTCCTTGTTCCCATCTCATTCTTTTCACCTTCTGGGCTATCCATTATTCTTATTTTTTCTTTCCTAGTAGCATCAATAACTCTCAGAGTGTTTTCCCACTTTTTTTTGTAATCCAGGCAGGGTTATATTCATCCTCACATGGATGTGGGGATACAAGATCATTTTTTATCACAATAAACACTTATTTCAAAAGAAATTCAGGAAGCGCAATATATTGGACATCTCAAAGGAACACAGACCATATTAAAATTCATAATGTAAGCTTGTGTCACAATTCCTTAATTTGGAAAAGCTAAAAATTGGATTATCAAGAAGAATAAGGTAGCTAAAAGGAAAAAATTCAGCATGATGGAAGTAAAATTAAAAAAATTATGATAGTTTTATCTTTCCAAATAAAGCAATAACAATAAAACTAAGTAGGATAAAATATTAAGCACACAGGATTTGGACATAAAAGATAAATTTAAACCTTGGCTCTCACATTCGTATACTATATAACGTTAGGCAGATTTCTTAACTTTGATTTTCACATCTATAAAATAATAATAACACCTGTATCTTAAATAAGATATATGCCAAGTTCTTGAACTGACCCCACGGAATAGTCACATGCAAAAAAATGAAGAGGCAATCAAAAGTCTTCCCCAAAATAAAAGCCCAGGACCAGAAGACATTCCCAATGAGTTTCACCAAAGCTTAGAGAAGAATTAATACCTATTCTACTCAAATTCCTCCAATATATTGAAGAACAGGGAACACTCCCAACACTTTCCATGAGGCCAACATCACACTAATACCAAAAATTTACAGTTACTAACCATTATCTCTAATGAACATTGATGAATAGGTCTAATAGACCTGCTTATAAGTGGAGTTTCTTTACACTTTATGTAGCATCTTTCAGTATTTTTGAACAACTGGTTTTGTGGTGATAAATTCCTTTAGCATTTGCTTACTGGAAAAGTTTTTTTTATCACATTTAATTCTGAATGCAATCTTTCAGGGAATAGTATGCCAGGTTGAAAACTCTTTTCTTTCAATACTTTGAATATATCATGTCATTCTTCCCTGGCCTGTAGAGTTTCATTTGAGAAATCTGCTGACAATCTTATGGGGACTCCTTTGTATGTGACTCATTTTTTTCTTACTCTTTTAAGAGTTTTTCTTTATTTTGAATTTTTGTCATTTTAATGGCAATGTGTCTAGGTGTAGGTCTGGTTGGGTTTCTCTTACTAGAGACTCTGAGCTTGTTTCATTCTTCAGGTTAGAGAAGTTCTCAGCTATTATTTATTCAAATACAATTTCTGCTCCTTCTTCTCTCTCTTCCCCTATAATGCAAATTTTGTTTCTTTTGATGTTATCCCATAGGTCTTTGATGCTATCTTCATTTCTTCGCCTACTTTTATCTCTTTGCTGGTCTGCCTGAGTGTATTCCTGTGCCTCATCTTCCAGTTCACTGATTTTGTTGGAGAGTTCATTCATCTTACTTTTGAGTCCCTCTATTGAATTCTTTAGGTCAGCTCTTGTGTTCTTTATTTATTTGACATCTGTTGTGAACTGCTTCATTTCTTCTCTCTCTTTTATGTTGTTCTCTTTTTCCTCCTCTATTGCTTTCTTGATTTCCAGGAGCATGTTTAGCACTGCTGCCCTAAATTCACCCTGAGTTAGTTTGTAGACGTCTATTGCATTCAGACTTTCCCCTGGGTATTTTATTGCATTCATCATTGCATGTAATTTTCTCTGTGTCTTCACTCTGTTTGGCATTTTGTTTATGTTTCTGTGGATTAGGTTTTCCTGCAGTGATAGCCTTGTGTAGGGTATTGACTTGCACTGAGTAAGCCTGGGTCTTGGTTTGGACACTGGAATTTCTTGAGTTTTGTGGCATCACCTCTGATTGGGTTTGTTGAAATTCTATTTGGGTCCTCTGTTGCTACCCGACAGTTCAGTCAATGGGGTTGGAGTTTGTGTTGGGGAAGCAGAGTCTTTCCCCAGCCTCTCAACTCCCAACAATAATGATCACTTTGCTGTTGACACACAATCCATAATCAGACTGAAGTTTCACCTATACCCACAAGGTGGCGCTAACAGGTAGCATTGATGGATTCCTCCTCTGGGAGATTCTATTTTCCCTTTAAGCCTGGGGATCTGATTTTCAGTTGTAGGGATTTCCAAAGGTTGTGTCCTGCGGCTCATGGGCAATATGTTGACTCCCCTTGTTGCCTTCCGGTTATGGCAGCACCCAGTGTAATTTTCTCACTGGGCCTCCTGTTCAAATATCTAAGGCACTGGTGCCTCTTCTGCCCTATGCTCAGACCCTGTCTCCCAGCTCTGTGTCCAGGTCATGAAGGATGAGCTCACCACTGCTTTCACGATTCCTGGAAGAGCCGGTTCCTTCCAGTTTCACATCCTCTGTCGTGGCTGGGATTCCGAATCTGAGTCTTGTGTGTAACTCTGAACACGGATGTTTTTGCCTACCCTTTGTTGTGATTGCTGCCATGTCTGTACAGTATCTATGCCAGCTTTTCCTGTTTTTTTTTTTTTTGTTTTTTTTCTGGAAAATAGGTGAGATTTTAGTTGCTCTTTGGAGAGGATATGAATCTTGCTTCCACCAAGTCACCATCTTGGCCTGAAGTCCTCACTTATTTTTTATATTTAATTTCTCTCTCTTCTTCCATCTTTATATATTTCTATCCTTCAGTTCACTAATCCTTTCCTCCATTTGGCTAATAGCATTTCCATACTTCCCTTAGTATATTTGTTCATGTTGCTTTCAATCTTCACTTTCTGAATCTCTGTTAAGTTTCTTTTGTAAAACTCCATTTTCTGTCTTCTGCCAGTTAACTTTATTTTTGAGCTATTTAATTGGTTTTGTTCCATTTTTTTTATTTCTTTGATCTGTTTCTAAGTTTTCTTTTATCTCTTGAGTTTATGATCACTACTTTAGATGATTTATCCACTACCAAATGAACACCTTCTATATATTCAAAATTGGTCTCTGAACAGGAGTCATTTCCTAGTGATATCATAGCACTTTTAGGTTTCAAATTATCTTGATCTTTCATACTCTAGGGGATCCTAGTAGCTGAGCTGCTTTTTTCGTTTTATTAACAGGTGGCACTACGGATTTGTTTGTGATTATTGTAGGTTATCATATTAAGAATCTCTTGTTATGATAAGGAGGTAGAGGATGAATGTTGGGTGGGTGAAGGACATTAAGGTTGAGAGAGTCTGTAGTTATGGGTTTCTGGGAATGGGATAGCTTGCTCATGTGAGTATCACTGGGATCAACCCTCTCATAAGTGTTCTCAGAAATGAGTTAGAACATCCATCATCCGTGGTGCTAGAACTCTTCTCTGCTGGAGTATGGATCCTATGCCTGTGTGTGAGAGCGAATTCTTCAACTTTGTGTTCCATGTTGGTATTTTAATCCATGTAGGAACTGGGTTAATGACTGCATCACCTTTTCTTTGGGTCTCACTCAAGCCAAACATGTGTGTTACTAGTAATCTTAGCTCCTTCCTCCCTTGGACTCAGTGGTAGGTGCACTGCCCTTTTAATGGTATCACCTCTATCTCTAGAACTAGAGTTCCTGAAGCCACAGTTACTACAGCCCCTTCATCACTGCCATGCATATCCTTCCAGACTGACCTTCAGATATTAGATGTGTCTGATTACTCAGGTGATCTCCTTGATGTAGTTACTGTTGTTACTGAGTTGCTGGAGTTCTGTGGGACTCTCTGATGGAAAAAGAGGTTAATTGTATTCCTTATGCTTGAAGCAAGGAACAATCTCAGCTGTCATCTTAAAAACCCTCCTAGATGGAGAATGTTTCTTTTGTCTTAGTGTTTTTTTCTGATATTTCACTGCAGATCTAAAATGTAGTGTACAATTCTGTATGTTATAGCCTAAGTACATAGCACGAAAATCAATGTGTTTGTAAATACAGTCAAAGGGAAATTATTTTAATTTTATCTCATCTGCTAGAATCAATTATTTTCAAAGTTGTTTCAATTCGTTCTTCCTGTTGCCAAGAGATATGAATTCATTATGAGAAAATAAGAAATAGTTGTCTATGTCTAAGTTATCTTAAATCAAGCATATTGGTATCCTGAATGCACCGATCTAGACAAGAGTGGTATAAAGGAAGGCAGGAGAGAAGAACGTTAAAGCAGACAAGGGCAGTATACCCCAAGGCTGATTTTTCTCTAGCCACATTGCTAAATAAACAAATGAAAGACACAAATATCAGTTTAATTTAACCAAAAAAATCATATTTCAAAACCTTTGTAATTTTTACTTTGCAGGGAGATATTAGTTTTCCCAACTATAACTATATATCTGTATAGATATCATGAGCTAACTTCATGAGCTAATGATTTCATGAGATTTGCTTAGCTATAATGCCATGTATCTAAGTGACAATTTTATCACCAGAAATGTGATGTTCCATGATTATTTTTGAAAGCATTTGAGCTAGGCAGGATTTCATAAAGAATTGAATGATCTCTTTAAAATTAGAGATCCAGAACATGGAGAAAGAGTAACAACACTAAAATTATAGTTAGAGCACCTAGAATTTTACAATAGTTCTGACATTTATGACCTGACAATTGAGTTAAATTACCTGCATGGTACTTTCCAGTTCTAATCTGTTCATTTTTACTGTAAAGGAAAGACGTAGTAGCTAAGAGCATGTTTCGAAAATTATATGAACTAGGTACAAATCCTGTCTCTATATTTTACTATGCTGTTTGTGTCAATATTTTAAGTTCTCTGTGCTACAGTATCCTCATCTATTAATTGGGGATAATCATAATAACACCTACTTCAGAGGGTTGTAAGAATTAAAGGGAAATATTTTATTTAAAGAATTTATACACTAATTGACATTCAATGAATATTAGTTATTATTTTGAAATATGTGCTGACGGTAAAATGGTAGCAAGAATGAAATAGTCTTTTCTTTCATGGGGAATTCAGAAAAAAAGAAAATGACAAACATGTATAAATATGTGAGAGTATGTAAATGCTATGGGGAAACATAATGAGAAACAGAAAGAAGATCTTCATATAATCTGCAGGCTAGGCTTTGATTGACAATATAAGGATATGAGAATCAGATAGTTAAGAAAAAGGAAAAGAATATGTTCCAACAAAAACTACAAACATGCAAAAATAATTCTTAAGAGTTAAGAAAGATATCTTATATTTATCAAAACACACCATTAAAGTAGTAAAAAGACAAATGACTAAGCTAGAAAAAATACATGTGGCATGTAATTCCATCTTATTACTCATAAAGAGTATTTGGATATCTCATAGAAAAGTGAGCAAAAAAACTTTATGAGATCGAATCATAAAGAAGTTATGCAAAAGACCAACAGACATAAAAGAGTGCTCAACTTCATTAATTGGGAAACAATATAAATTGAAATCACAATGCAATACTACTACACATCCACGAGAACAGCTGAAGTGAAAAAAAAATAATCAGGAGTTGACAAGGTTGTGGCAAATCCTAGACTGTTATAAACTGTTGGTTCTAATATAAATTTGTGCAAATTTTTTGGCAGTTATCTGTCAAAACTGAACATACACATATTTTATGATCCTGTTTCTATACTCTGATGCATAAACTAAATAGAAATGTGAATATATGTTCAACAAAAGCTATCTGCTGGAACATTGCTAACAAAACTGCAAGTAATAGGAAACTGAAAATATGATAGTTCATCAGCTATAGCTAGATAAATAAACGAGGGTATAGTCAAACATTGGAGTTCTGTTTAGCAACAATACTGTGTGATCTACAATTAAACCCCAAAACAGGAATTCTCAAAAATCGTTGATCAGTAAAATATGCTAACACACACAAAATAATGTGATTACACTTATATAAAATATAAAACCTAAAACTTAAATGCTGTTATAAGTCAAGGTAGAGGTTATTCTGAAGGAGCAAGTAATAACTTGAAGGACTCTATCAGTGGTCACTAGACTTCTGGTAGTATTTTGTAATCTGATGAGAATGTCAGGAAAACAACTTAGGAATCATAAACGAATTTTCCTATTTTAAATTGAATTGGCATTGTCTGTTGCTTGGAAGCACAATTGACATTCTTACAGATCTTTCACATTTAAGAGAAAAGATACAATTCCAAGAATTGCATGATTCACACTTTCTTCTTCCTTATGACTCTAAGATGATTGTGTTTTCAAACCCAAAATCATAATTAAAAAGTAATAAAGTAAAATGTTGAGGGACCACTGAACATGTGTGTAATTTGCATTAAAATGACTAGTACGGCAAGGTGGCATATGACACTTCAGGTGTTGTATTTGATAGATTGGGCAGTTTCCTTATAAAAATAATATTAGTAATGAAAGCATCAATTTGGTTGATACTATCCTCCTTGAGACCCTCAACTCATCATCTTCCGAATATACATATTGAGTCATTGAATTCCCTACACTTCATCTTGCTCTCATATCTAAGACCACATTATATCTACACACACACACACACACACACACACACACACACACACACACACACACACGGAGAGAGAGAGATGGAGATAGAGGAGAGAGAGAGAGTTTACACAACACAGGGTAGGAACAGAGATGACGAGGTCTTATATATACCTCACCTCCCCAATTCCCAATTCCAAATTCCCAATATAGTATAATACACCAATGTTTGTTCTGGGGGTAAATAAATGATCAGAAACAATATTGTGCATTTCTCTTACATGTAAATTTCTAAACTGAAATTTGTAACATTAAAAGTTACTCTGAAACTTAAAAAAGTGACCTTGCTGATTCAAGTGTGATCTGGTCACCACCACCATTTGCATCTCTTGGAAGTTTGACAGAAATGCATCATCTCAGGGAGATGGTTCAAAATAATAGTGTAGAAAGTACTCACTTTCTCCACAGACACACCAAATATATAGCTACACATGAAAAAAGTCTTTCTAAAAAATGAATCTGAGATGAGCTGAACAGTTCCTCCCCAACAAAGGATAAAAACAATACACTAAAACTAGTAAGAGGGACATAGTCGTGCCAAAATTCTTCACCCTCACCTTCATTAGCCCATATATATATATATATATATATATATATATATATATATATATATATATATACGCTCAAGGACACATGATGGGAGGGATATCACAAATACAGAGCTTCTCTCTGAGGAGTAAGGGACTTATATAATAAACCAGGAATCAAAAACCTGGTGACTTACACCAAAAGGTAGAACCCTCCTCAAAAAAATATAGCTTTTAAAACCAAAGGGGCATGTAACCAAGAGAGCCAAGGAGAATGGTAAGCATGTAGGTTACTCTTACTAGGATCTGAGTAAAACAAGCAACTTATAGAGCACCTATGTGAATTCTGGCTAAGATGGTGACCTGATAGGTGTGATATTCATGTCCTCTACACTAGAAACTCATATATTTTCCAGAAACAAACACTGAGGAAAATCAGGCACAAACACTGTAGAGATAACAGAAATTGCCACAACAAAGGGTAGACAAGAAATGTATGGGTTCAGGGCTACACACAAGACTCATAATTGGGATTCTGGCAAAAACAGAGGGGATGGGACTGTAAGAAGAATCGACACTCCCAGGAATTGCAAAAGCGGTTGAAAGCCCACCCATCAGGACCAGAGCATAGAGCAAGGGAAGAGGGTTTAGGTACAGGGGAAAGATACCAGTGTCCCAGTTGTTTGAATGGGAGGCCAGGCAAGAAGATTACACTGGGTGCTGCCATAACTGGAAAGCAGTGAGGGGAATGGCCAACTCCCAGTTCCAGATATCATATTGTCCCAGAGCTGCAAGATCCACACACTAGATATCCTGCAAAATGGAAATCCCACCAACTAGAAGCCCCATTCTCAGGCTTAAAGTGAGAAGAGAGTCCCTCAATGGGCAAAACTATCAATGCTACTCACTAATGTCACCTTGTGAGCATAGGTGAAACTGCAGTTTTATTTCCAATTGTGTGTCAACAGCAAGGTGATCATACGGTTGGGAGCTAGGTTATTGGGGAAAGGTTCTGCATCCCCAACACAGACTCCAACCCCTTAGACTGAACTTTTGGGCAGCAGCGTAAGAACTTGAACAAATCCAACCAGTGATGACACTATAAAACTCAAAA
This sequence comes from Solenodon paradoxus, assembly GCA_004363575.1. NCBI lineage: Eukaryota > Metazoa > Chordata > Mammalia > Eulipotyphla > Solenodontidae > Solenodon > Solenodon paradoxus. The sequence continues at coordinate 37,515 of RJWH01003962.1, forward strand.
AATCCTAGTGTCCAACCCAAGATCCAGGTTTACTCAACACAAGTCAATACCCTATACAGATCAATACTGCAGGAAAACCTAATATACAGAAACATAAATAAAATGCTAAAAATAGTGAAGACAGAGTAACATACATGAAATGATGGATCGAATCCAAAACCCAGGGGAAAATCTGAATGCAACAGACGTCTGCAAAACAAATGGGGCTGAATTTAGGGCAAGAGTGATAAACATACTTATGGAAATCAAGAAAATAATAAAGGAAGAAAAGGAGAACAATACAAAAGAAGAAAAAGAAAAAAGAGAAGAAATGAAGCAACTCAAAACAGATGTCAAAGAAATATAGAACACAGCAGCTGACCTAAAGAATTAGAGGGATCCAAGAATAGGACAGATGAAGCCTCAGACAGAATCAGTGGGCTAGAGATAAGGCAGAGGAATGTACTCAAGCAAATAAGCAGCAAGACAAAATAATGCAAATAAATGAAGATAGCATTTGAGACCTATGGGATAACATCAAAAGAAACAACATTGCATTATAGGGGGGTCCCAGAAGGAGACGAGGGTAAAGGGGCAGAAACTGTATTTGAAGAAATAATAGCTGAGAACTTCCCCATCCTGAAAAATGAAGTAAGCCTCAAGATCCAGGAGGCTCAAAGAGTTCCTAACAAAAGAAACCCAAGAGACCTACATGAAGACACATTGTCAATAAAAAGACAAAAATACAAGATTAAGAAAAATCTTAAAAGCATCCAGAAAAAAAATGAATCACAAACAAAGGAGTCCCCATAAAATTATCAGCAGATTTCTCAACTGAAACACTACATGCCAGGAGGTATTGGCATGATACATTCAAAATACTAAAAGAAAAGGATTTTCCACCTAGATACTATACATATTGAGACTATCATTTACATGTGAAGGAATGATAAAAAGATTTTCTGATAAGGAAAAGTTAAAGGAATATGTTACCACAAAACCAGTTCTACAAAAATTACTGAAAGCTGCTATATAAAATGTAAAGAAACTCCACTTAAAAACAGTAAGACAATAACTTTTAAAAGTGGGGAGGAGGATAAGAGAACAAAAACGTTGATGATAAGAATGAGTACAAGACTATGATATTTTCAAACAAAAGTAAGGAAGAAACAGAATTCTTAAAGTTAGCTTCAGGGTAGCCTCAGAATACATCTCCAGGGAAAAGGGAAAGAAAAAAAAAAGGAAAATCAGTCAAAGCACAACCACACCCAATTCACCTAAGAGAAAGGGAAGAACAAAGACATTGTTTGGTACAACACACAGAAGACAAATTACAAAATGACACTAAACAGCTGCATATCAACAATCACTCTAAACGATAATGAATGGAACTCACCAGACAACACAGAGTGGCTGAATAGATTATAAAGCATAAGCCAACCTTCTGCTGCATTTTGGAAGTTGCCTTCTTTCAAAAGTCAAACAGAAACTCAAAGTCAATGGTTGGAAAACAGTCCTACAGTTATATGGCAACTGCAAAAAAGTAGGAACAGCCTGACATATCTGATAAAACAGACTTCCAACTAGAAAGCATAACAAAAGACAGAGATGGACATTTATATTGATTAAAGGTTCAGTCCAGCAAGAAAACATAATACTTATAAACATACACATCAATTGAAAGAGCATCAAATATATACTAAGCACATATTATCAGAACTGATGAGAGACATTGACAGCAACACAATCATAGTAGGAGACTTTAACACCCAACTTACAACAAGGATAGATCAACCAGGCAGAAAATTAACAGGGAAACAGCAGTTTTAAATGACCATTTGGAACTGTTCCATCTAATAGACGTAAATTGAACACTACACAATGACTACAGATTTCACTTTCTTCTCAAGTGCACATTGAACATTCTCAAGGATAGATCACATGTTGGGACACAAAACATGTCTCGACTAATTTTCAAAGTTTGAAATCATACCAAGCATCTTCTCTGACCACAGTGGCTTAAAACTAGAAATTAACCACAAAAGGAAAGCTGCAAGTCCTCAAATTAATTGGAGACTAAACACTGTGCTTCTGAATGACTCGGGTAAAAGGAGAAATCAAAGAGGAACTTAAAAAATACCTAAAGATGTATGATAATGAAGATACAAGCTACCAGACTCTATGGGCTTCAGCAAAAACTGTACTAAGGGACATTCATTATAATGCAGGCCTACTAAATAAACAATAATAATTGCACATAAACAATCTAACTTTACATTTAAAGCAATTAGAGAAAGAAGAACAATTAAAGCCAAAAATCAGTAGAAAGGAAATAATAAAAATTTGAGCAGAAATAAACAAAATGGGAAACAAAAAGGCAATCAGATCAATGAAACCAAAAGTTGCTTCTTTGAAAAAATAAGCAAAACTGACAAATCATTGTCTAGACTCAGAAAGAAAAAAAAGAGAAAGCTTTCATAACAAGAGTCAGAAATATAAGGGGATAAGTTACAACAGAGACTGCAGAAATAAAAAACATCCTAAGAGACTACTGTGAACAACTGTATTCCAACAAAATAGGCAACCTTGAGACATGGATAGATTTCTAGAAAAATACAGTCTACCAAGACTGAACCTGGAAGAATTGGAAAATCCAAGCAGAACAATTACAAGCAAGGAAACTGAGGATGTAATCAAAGGTCTCCCTATAAATAAAAGCCTTGGCCCAGATGGCTTTTCTAATAAGATTTATCAATCCTTCAGGGAAGAATTAATACCTGTTTTTGTAAAATTCTTCAAAAATATTGAAGAATAGGGAACACTCCCAGATACTTTCTTTGAGGCTAACATCACAGCGATACCAAAAGCTGATAGAGACATCACCAAGAAAGAAAATTAAAGACCAATACATCTAATGAACATAGATGCAAAAATTCTCAACAAAATATTAACAATCTAAATCCAACAGTGCATCAAAAAGATCATCCCTCATGACCAAGTGGAATTTATCCCAAGATACAAGCGTGGTTCAATGTACATAAATCCATTAATGTAATACACCATATCAACAAAAATAAGAAGAAAAACAACACTATCATATCAATAGACACAGAGAAAGCTTTTTACAAGATACAACACCCATTTATGATAAAAATTCTCATAAAATGTGGATAAAAGGTACATACTCAATTTAATAAAAACCATATACAAAAAAGTCACAACCAACATCATAGTCAATGATGAAAAATTGAAAGCATTTCCTCTAAGGTCGGGAATAATTTGAGGTTGTCCACTCTCACCACTGCTATTTAACATCATACTGTAGGTCTCACCAGAGCAATTAGACAAGAAAAAGAAATAAAGGAATGCAGAAATAAAGGAAAAGAGGAAGTAAAATTGTTATTATTTGCAAACAACATGATCATATATCATGAAAACCATAAAATCCCTGTAAAAATTACTAGGGCTAATCAACAAATACAATAAAGTTGCAAGCTACAAAATCAGTATACAAAAATATGTTGCATTCTTATATACAGACAACACACTAGAAGAAAATGAAATCAAGAAACTCACACCATTTAAAAAAGAAGTAAAAAGAATCAAATATCTTGGAATATACTTAACAAAGAAAGTGAAATACCTATACAATGAAATCTACAAATTCTTTAAAAGAAATAGAGGAGGATACAAAGAGATGGAAAGACATACCTGCTCATGGATGGGAAGAATTAACATCATCAAAATGGTCAGGTTAACTAAAGCAATATACAGATTTGATGCAATCTCCATTAAAATTCCTTGGGTTTATTTCCAGAAAATAGAACCAAAAATCTTAAAATTGATATGGAACCGTAAAAGACCTCAAATAGACAAAGCCATTTTAAGAAAAATGAATGAAATGAAGGATTACGCTCCCAGTCATTGAGCTATACTAGATGAAAACAGCTTGGTACTTGAATAATAACAGAGGCACAGATCAGTGGAATAGAGCTAAATCACCAGAAGCTGACTCACTTACATATAATCAGATAATCTATGACAAAGAAGCCAAAGGCATAAGATGGAGAAAGTAAAGTCTTTTCAATAAATGGTGTTGGGATAACTGAACAGCCACATACAAAAGAATGAAGCTAGATCACTTTCTAACACAATTTACAAAAATTAATTCAAAATGGACTAGAGACTTGGGCATAGGATGGCAAACTATAAAATTTTTGGTGATGACATAGGACAGGCATTCCATGACATTAGCTCAACTGCAACATCATGGGAAATGAAAACAGAAGTAAACAACTGGGACTACATCAAGCTAAAAAGTTTATTGATGACAAAAGAGAGCATCATTAAAACCAAAAGGCAACATATTAATTAGGAGAAGATACTTGCATTTTATGTTTCTGATGAATGGATAAAGAAGATGTGGTACATATATGCAATAGAATACTGCACAGCCATTAGAAGAGTCGAATTCTGGTAATTTTAATCAACATGGATGAATCTAGAAAGGATTATGTTAAGTGAAATAAGTCAAAAGAAGAAAGATAGATACTAGATGGCCTCACTCATATTTGGAATTAAATAGACAGATCAAAGGAACAGATGAACTGAAATGAACCTTTGGACACTTGCAAAAAGACTGAGGTTACCTTATAGGGAACGGAGCAGGTCAGAGAAGTGGGTGACAAATTGTGGTGGAGCCCTCTGGACAATATTGAAGAACATTTGGTGATTTGTTGAGGGCGGGGTGTGTTGACATATATATATATATATATATATATATATATATATATATAAGGAATGGGTAACGTATACATATGAGTTTATTTTAATGTGTAAAAAATTAATCAATTAAAACAAATAAAAATAGGTGCTCTTTTTGAATTAGGTAATTCATATATAAGGAGAATTGTTATTCTTAAAGCATTTTCCAGAGAGGCAAGCATGTAGTGGTAGTGAACCGTTTCGAGAGAGGGAAGCACTAGCAATAGTCATTTTTACACTTACACTCTTCAATTCTAATGTTAGAACTGGAAGTCACCAATCTTGAGCTCCCCTATCTTGTTACAATCAGTGGGCTCACCAACCCCAACACACTCCTGCACTGTGCAGCACCACTGAACTTGGCCAGGCTTCCCAATGCCGGCACCACCTCCCTGCACCAGCCTGTTGTGACTGCTGAAGGCTTAGATCTCAGAAAATTTAGGTTGGGTAATACTATCTTTGCCCACCCTTGGCCTCTGTATAGCTCTCCAGCACATCCCTAAATGATTATAAGGTAATCTAGAACCTGGGTTCATGCAGCTATCCCTGAGGGAGCATTTCCAGAAAAAAGAAAAATTCTAAAATTAAGAAGTCTAATATCAAACCTAAAAAAAAACCAAGAAAATGATAATAACATTAGGTTAAAAGAGTCATTTTAGAGATACATTATACAATATTTATGGATGAAATGATATAATATTATATGATTTATTTCAAATCACTTTGGGAGTGATCACTGGAAGTGAATATAAACCATAAAATGTCCATTATTGAGACTGGTATATATATATATATGTATATATATGGAGGTTGATTATATCTGTTCCCTCTACTTTTGGGTATGTTTGAAATGTTCCATAATAGAAAGTTAAAATACTTGTCTGTAGAGTGAGTCAATTCCTCCCATAGATCTTGTATTCGTTCCTGTATAGACAGATCCTGCATTCTTTCTTATTAAAACTCTTTAATATCTGAACTATGCTTTAGATACAGTTGATTCAGGAAAAAATGCCTAGTGATATAATATTTCTTTCTACTTGCTCTGTAACATATTATCTGGGATGAAAAGTTTGGGAGCCAAGACAGATGCAAATAACCCTCAGAGAATGTGCTCATACAGGATTCTGGAGAAGTGTATGTCTTCCTGGGCTTGGAATAAAGCATTTTCAATTTCCTAAAACACCCAATCGGAGTGATCAGTCTTTCACACACTGTATACAATCAAAATAATTAGGAAGCAAATATTGCTAACCAGACCATTTTCAAGAAATAGACATTATGGCTGAAGGACAAGGAAAGTGTATTTTGGGGTATCCTTTTAAGGAACTGTGAGTGTGAAATCAAGCCATGCAATAACAAAATAACCTATTTTGTTGGCATCATCATTGAGTTATCCAGAAAAAAACATGTTTCAATAATAAATATTGTACATCTACCACTTTAGGGGCAGGACTACAAAAATTGGCTCCATTCTCTTCTTTCTGTTTTTTAGCAGTAATTACTATTCATCTATCTTATTAATCTTCATGTTACTAAGGAAAAGAAGCAGCAGCAGTTTCTCCTGTGATGATTGGTCTCTAGGTATAGTGAATTTCTTTCCAGATGCAACATCATTGCAAGCTTCTTTTTGCTAGGCAGCAATGCTGTCACTTTTGCTGAAACTTTAATTTATCTTCCAGCTGTAATTAGAAAATTCAATTAAAATCAGTTAGCCTACAGAAAACCAGATATTTTCCATTTTCCTACCTCATTTTCTTGAATATCTTAGACTTGTTCAGGTAAAATTAGTGTCATTCTTTAAAAAGGATACTAAATTCTTTTGTCTACTCAGGATTCCCCATTATTGATAATTAGCTGACATTGAATTTGGAAGCCTAAAACATCTGACTGAGTAAGTGGATTAATGGCATGATTGCCGACAGAATTTACCTCTGTTCAGTTTCTCGCGAAGCTTAGGAATATATGGGTGTAAGTTGAGGAGAATTTCTCTAGAAATTTGGGTAAAACTTTTATGCATTTCCATTAAATTGCATTCACTTAAACATCAAATTCATGCAATTGGCTTTATAACTTCTTGAATGTGAAATTTCTTTATCTCATAAATACTATATAATATAATCTTTGAGATGAGTTTATGAAAACTCCAGATTCCAAGTAGATCTTTATTATACCACTCTTTAGGTAAATATTGAGATCAGTTACTGTGGAGGATCTGTGGATCGTAGCAATGTTGCCCAGTAGATCCCAAGTAGATTCTATACAATATGTGTGAGTCAGGATGCTAAATGAATTATCTTGGCTAGAAGCTCTATCTTATCAATTGCTGACTGTTATATAAACATAGATCCTGAGAGTAATTTGAATCTTTTCATCACAATCCTGAGCCTCTCCAATTTCAACTACAAAAGTGTAAGGTAAATATTACTAGGCTAATTTTTGCAGTTCAGTAGATTGAAGCACAGAGAACAAGTCAGCAGACTACCTTTTGAGACTTCAAATCAACTACTTCAAATCAACTCCTACATAATTTATCCTAATTTTCTTCGAAGTGGAATATGTACACTTCTGATAATACAAGAATACTTTCCAAGGAGTAAGCAGGCATGGATTGCTAAAAAAAAAAAAAAACTTTCCAAAAATGTCAGCTTCCATGTTTGTTTCTGTCCTGATACTATTTTACAAGACAACTATCACCATTACCCTTCTCTTATTTTACAAAAGTAAAACATGTTTTACACATCAAATTTTTTTAGATGAATATTTAATTTACAAATTTTGTACAAAATTTAATAGCTTAAATTGTTTATACAGTCAAATAAAAACTTGGATTAATAATTGGTGTAGCTGGTGCCATAGGATTGATGTGCTGTCTTCTTTTTCTTGTGGCACTGTAAACGAGAATGGTCCAGAATCCCTGAGAGTGAGGATTCATTTTTAACAAGCCAGTATTGTCCATAGACACATTGCTAACTATTAACTACTATGACTATTTTACAGATGAAGAAAATTTGTCCTCAAGAGTTTAAGTACCCTACCAAGTAGGGAATCAGGCTCTGAAACCTGTCTTAGTCTGATGCTGGAGTAGGGGTGGGAAATTGGTCCTTATGACTCCAAGGATAGGGAAGGTGTGAAGGTTCATTGACTGAGGGGTGTGATGGAATAACATGGGTCAAAAGTCAGCATCGTCCTGCCTGCAATCCCCTATGCAGCCTTGATACCAGGAGGGCAAGCTTAGGATGGCCCTGTGCTGGGCTCTTAGGAGTCCCCAAGCACCCAATTGTGGGCAGACAAGTCAAAGCTAACACTTAACATCCTTGAATTGAAAATTCATGCCTGACTCTGATCTGAAATGCAGTAACTACTGGACCTTCCACCTCAACATGAAGAGAAAGAGTAAGCCCAGGGACTGACAAAGCACTCTGTGCCCCTGTGCCCAGTACTGCACTGGGAACTGAAGACTGCCATGCCTAATGTCTAAATATCTATGTTCTCCATCACCTGCCCCAGGCCCGGTCTACCTTAGAACAAGGGCTTTGGAATGCCTGCATCAGTGAGGGGCTGAAGGCAGGAGAAAAATATGCCTAATGGATTTACCTTGTTCTACCTTCCCCATAGTGCTTTGGCCTAGTGCCAAAGGGACAATCAGAGGAGCAGTCAATAATCTCCAGGATTCCAGTAGCTGAAAAGGAGCATCAATGAAGGAAAAGCAGAAGAGGCCAAAGTTGATAGTGGAGTGAGGGGACTAGAGAAAGTAGCTAATATCATCACTAGCTTGGCTGTTCCTGGTGGATCTCCTAATGTTAGATAGCCTTCCCCCAGTGCTGGCACATTTGTGCAGGGTTCGGTTTTCCTTTGTATTAATATAATCAAGGCCTTATCTGAAACCTTTTAGATCTCTCGTACTGTAGACCTTAGTCCTGGCTGCTGTACACCAATCCTAGTTGCTCCAAATCCACATAGCTTCTTCCTAAGATCCTCTATACTCCAGTCTTTCTAGAAACCCAGGATGTTCATCTGGGCCTCAGAACATTTCTCTAGGAGCAAGACTTTGAGCTGCTGGTCAAAGTAACCTCTGATTTGCAGGGTACCTGTCACCTCATTAACTTGCATGATGGGTGTTCTCACCAGAAATGGATTAAGGGGATCATCTGTATCCTTCCGCAGTGCCCAAATGTCCCCCTACCTTTCCATATCTCATTCTCTGGCTGTTGCCATATGTAATGTCCTTGTAAACAGGGATGCTGTGCATCTGAGATGGCCACACAAGAAGGCTATGCAGAATGTCAACTTATCTGGTTGCGGTGGAGGTTGCCAGACACTAGACCTGAGAAAATATTCATCGTTGGTGTCTTTGAGATGTTGGTAGGGTTTAACAGGCATTCCACAAACTGCTATTCATCCACAGAATCCATGAAGCTTGGGAAATCATTAGACTTCTGTGTCTGTCCCAGTCACCATAACTAGTAACCTGGTTGCACACTGATCTCCAGCCCAGTAGAGAAGCCTGGATTGTGGTTACCACCAACTTGAACTTCCCTACCCACTCTACCCATGATAGCTCTCTCCCTGTCCATATCTTGAGCCTTTTAATTAGAAGATATATTAAAAATTGAACACCAGCATATCTACAAATTTTGTTGCACAAAAAAATTATAAAGTAATCAACAAAAGCGTATCAAACATAAAAGCATAATATGATAACGTTTGAATAAAATTGTGAAAGGTAAGAATATGGAAGTACAAGTTAAAGGAGAAAATGACTATATAGAGTTTGCAACTGTGACAAAGCTTTTTCATGAATTTTAAGTGTATGAGAGTGAGTTTAATTCTTGTATTTAGTTTCTATTTGAGACATCGAGACATCTATAATGCTGACATAATATGTTTGTTTATACACTGTTGCAATACAGTTCAAAAGTAGACAAAACTAATTCTTTGTAATAAAAGACAAAATTGTGGTTACCTCTGGAGGGTTTTGACTAAGAAGAGCATGAGAGAACCTTCAAAGACTATGAAAAATACTCTGAATAAATGGAATCTGCAAGACTCTATAGCTGTATGTATATTAATGCAGCTGCACATTTAAGATTTCTGGACTTTATTGTGTATAAGTCATACCTCCACAAATAAATTTAGCAACAACAATTTATTTACTGAACCCTGGAATAGATATCCTTTATAACTATACATACATACATACAACTAGACTCATAATGAAAAAAATAATCAGGAGGTCATCACTCCTGTGGCTCTGTGGCTAAAGTATATATCCATGCAAAGTCCCAGGACTAGAGTTTGAGACCCAGATCCACGGGCAAGAAAAAAAAAAAGAGGTCATCATCAAAATGTGTAGTTTTTCATAGTTCTTTTAGGAAGCTTATGAGTACTAAGTGTGGGACCCATTGAATTAGCCTTCCTGACCTAATGAACAATACTCACAGCCTTTACTGTGGATGTGTAGTTCTTCTAACAGTAGTTTTACTTTTCATCTTTACAGTGACCTCCTGACCTCCACCTTTAATCTGAGACTCTCCAGCAGTCTATAGTAGCTCAATGTTCACTTTCATTCTAGGCCATTTCCTAGTAATACAACCTGGGTCCTGGTGGCAAATTGCATTCTGGATTGTGAAGTCATAAATTCAATAACAGGAAGGAGTAGAAACAATTTTGAAGCTCTGCTCTCTGGAACTTGTAGTTTCCAGTACTCTCAGGACAGGAAAAAACTACATACTGTTTTAAATCCGTAGGAGATTAAATATAATAATTATAAAAAGCCAAACTCCACCTAAAAAGAGAACTATGCATAGCAGGAATTGAGGCATGTTTAATAAATCTCTACTGATCTCCTTAATTTGACTAAGGACCATGAATGACATCTAAGTTGTCTACTCATGGCATTTCATAATGCCATTGCATTTTATATGCAATCACCTTGCAACAGTCTCTTATTGATTGATTTTTAAAGAATATTTGTGTTTTTTGTAGGTATGCAATGTCATCTATAAGCAATTGTATCTCTTCATTTTTAATAGTGCTGCATCTCCATTTTAATAGTTACGCAGAGTTTAATCATGTCTTTTATAAGTTGGTAAAACAGACTCCAGTGTATAAAATTATACAAATGTGTGTTTCTGGGTCCTACAATTGACTATGATTTTATTTTCATAAGTATAGTTTTCAATATTTTCTACCAGAACCATTGCTTTTATGGTCAAGAAAAAAAAAACCAATATATTTATTTTTATTTTCAGTTTTAGTTTTTAATCTGATATTACCAGATGACATTTGTTTTTTCACATAATTGTCAGATTTGCAGATGTGAGGTGGCTTGCAAGTATTTTGCTTAAGAAGTATTGAGTATTTCTTTGAACTAACTGTTTTAGGCATTCTTAGAAATGTCATTGATAAAATATAAAAATATATGTGGAACTAGAAATAATTTGTATATCCTATGATAATAATTGATGAAAGATTAATTGATGCCATACGACATTTCACCCTATTAACATGACCAAGTGTCTAAATAGCACATAAACTCAGTTTCTACATCGACTTTAATTTGATGTAATTTTATTCATTTAGCTAAAATATTTCAGACTCTATCTCCTCAAGATGTCTTTAAGTGCAAAAGTTTTTCGTGAAACTGACCGTTTTTTAGCTTTCTTCTGCAAAAGAAATATTCTTTAATTAGTTTCATTTTAAATTCTCTGCTTGCTATATGAACTGACCTAGGAGAATATTATCTCATATGAATGAAAATTCTGCTGATATGTACTTAAATTTTGTTTTTTAAAGTAACTTGATTGTTTTTTTAATCAGTGCAATTTTTATATTAAAAATATAAGTTTAGATGTGCAGGTTCACACCATCAAAAAATGATAACACATCATGCATACCACTAAATTACCAATAGTTCTCCACCACTGTCCATTGGACCCCACTACTACTTACTTTCACACCCCACACTATTCCCTGCTGGTAACCTTAGTTTTATTATCAATGTACAAGGGTTTTGTTTTTATCTATTGGTTAGCTTAGTTTCTTTGTATTTCATATAGAAGCGAGATCAGTCAGTATTTGTCTTTCTACTTCTGATTTTTTTCACTTATCAAAATAATCCTCTTGAGTTTCATTAAGGTAGTCACAAATGTCAGAAATTTACATTTTTAGGGCTATGTAGTTTCCATTGTTTGTATATAACACATCTTTATCCATTCATCTGTGGAATGGTTCTTAGGCAGTTTACATTTGTTGAATACTATAATGTTGTAATAAACATAGGGGATGCATATATCTCTGAATTAGTGTTTTATGTTTTTCAGGTAAATGCCTCTCTGCTTTGTCATCTGCAAAATCAAAAGAACAAACACTTTTTAAACGACTTCTCATAATACCTACGGTGATGCCTGAAAAGATGAGATACGACGTGTATGTAGTTACTTCATTATCATTTGCAACAATATTTCAAGTTTTGTCACCTATTTTAGTTATTTTTAAATTGCAATAATATTGGTTTAGAACTCTATTGTTTCAGGTGTATAGCTTCACACCTTAGCAACTGTATATGCTACACCATGCCCACCACCAAGTGTATGACCTGTTTTTAACTCATCAAACTGTCAACACCTATAGTAATAAACATTTTTATTCTTATGTAAAGTTGGAGAAGGGTAAAATGTTTACTTACTTGCTTCTTTGGAGTAATAAAAATTCTGGTGTCAGTTCCTCAACAAATAAAATAAAGTCTTGTTGATATTATTCTTCTCATTTGCAAAATCAGTTAGCCTTTAAAAATGCAATACAGTATATTGAAAACATACATTGTGAGCTAAGTAATCATAATTTTAGTCTTCCTTCTAACTTAATTGGATGTTTTGGTTTCATGTCTTTTTTTCTAGGAGGAATAAAATGCAATCTCCAAATCCAGAGGGATGAACCAAGATTTTCCAAGAGGACACAGATATAGCAAATTGTGTGGGAATTTTAGAAATCACGGAACTTGGCATAGAATTTTGGTTGTTGTTGTTACTTGACAGGAGGCAACTTATATGTGCTTCTCAAACATGGAATTATAATAGTAACCTCTGTATCCAGGCATATATTGTGCTTTAAGTGTATTATTTCATTTCACACTCACTTTTCTCCCTATTCAACTCTAACCTTATGATGCATCTCATCAACTACTTATTTTTAGCATTCTCCACTTCTTTGTCTCTATGGTTCTGCATTGGTATTACACTGCAAATTATGCAATCTGGTTCTATTCAAACTATTAGCTACCTCATTACCATCTTAGATGATCAAAATTTGCCATCCTTCCATGAATATTAATATTGATACAACCATAAATTTATTAATTCTGACCACAAATTTGAGCTATCACAAAAACAGTAATTTGTTCAAGGGTCCCTGGAAAGATGCTTTTCTCGTGTTCCATATTATGTATTTTTCTATTCTCTGCTTATCTCAGAGACAAATAGAAGTTTTCAGGCAAAATGACAGAAATTTCCTGTTCTTAACCTGCACACTCATGTCTATCTCTATACAATCTTTTTACTATCAGTTCAGTCTTTTTCTTCCTAAGATGAATGTCTCTGTCTTTTTTTTAGGTTACATTCTTGTATCCTCTGAAATCTTGTTCCAAAACTAGTTTTTCCCTTTATGGTAGTTTGTTCTTTCTTTCTCTAGTTTCTCACTGGTTCACTTTGGCCTGTAAATATGTCAAAGTTTTACGCAATAACAATATTAAAGTCCATGACCCCTCTAAGTCTTTTTCTAATTCCTAATCTTTCTCTCCACTTTCCTTAACTATTTACCTTAAAAGGTTTATTATTGCTTAATCTTTTCATTCCTTAGTTGTCCATTTGCATACTTTCTAGCCTTTGTTCTCATTTACTGCATCAAAATTGCACTAACCACTTCTAGTGTATCAATCAAGGCCCCAGAAATAAAGTTACATAAAATTTGGTAATTTAATGTCAACTTAATAAAAATAAGTACATATAAACATGTGAGTGGGGTGTAGCCAAGCAACTGTAGAATCCTAGGGCTAGTAACAGTGGATATGGTTTAAGACCTTTAAACTAAAAGATGAAAGGTGAGACAGAGGTCTCTATAACCTGGAAATAGGGAAAGCAGTCTACAAATAGGCAATGAACAGGAGCTGTGACTTTCTGTCTCTGGGAATATCTAGCTTATGCTGATCACAGGGAGGAAGTAGGTGAATAAATATCAAAATCTCACTTTTCTTATTCCCTAAGATATCCTGCAGTCTCCTCAACATTAGTACCTAAACCAAAGTTCATTGATGAAGTTCATAATCATCCACAATCCAGGCACATATCATAGTGTAGTAGAAAAGTATGAAGAGAATATCTGGAAAGACTCATAGAAGAGAACCAGCAACATTTATATTCCCAGATCTAATGATAGCCTTGCAATTCTTAACTTATTTGAAATATGCTACACTTAACATTGTGGGTCCTTCCGACCACCTTAAATTTTTTCCCTCCAATAATGTATGCACTTTTTGCCTTTCAATATCTTTCATACCTTCTTGATTGCCCTTTTCTGATTTTTCCATCACCTTATTTTCTTCTCTCTGCTTATGTATTACATATGGGCATGTCTCTGGATTTTGTCCTCAGCCTACTTGTCTAATAATGTGGTCCTTAGTTTGGTTTCAATCACACTGAATATTTCAACTTGTATGCTGACAAATCCAAAATATGTATCTTTCTAGGTTATATTTTTTTCTAGAGCAGCAATCTATATATTCAACTGTCACTGGACATCTTTTTTCAGATACCCCACAGATAACTCCATTTTAACCTGTCTAAACTATTTCATTTTTACCTAAATAAAGTTATTCATTTACAGTCTATTCTTCTTCCCGTGCTCCCAGTCAAAGAAAACAATTATCATTTTATCGCTCTTAAGACAGACATCTGAATGACATCCTTGTCATTCACATATCTCTTCTACCACATAGCCAAGCAATCCTCGGGCCATTTCAGTGTTACTTAGTTAACATACTTCATATCTATTTTCTCATCACTGCCCTACTACTATTTATATTAAGCCCTTATTTAATGTAATATCTCAATAGATACTTTTTGCCTTAAATGTTAGTCTCTATATACTATGCTGCTGAATTATTTTTAAAAAGGCAAATATGCTCCCAAGCTTCCTTTTTGGAAGGAAAATAGACAAGGTTACTTCAGATTTGTACATTTGCTATCAATATAATCTCATATTCAGATGAGCAGCAAAGGGTTACATAATAAATATAATCTCCTGCATTCTGTTATTTATAATAAGTGCTGCCATATGTAGAGAAATTACTAGGTTTTAGACATTACAAAATGCTAAGTTTGAGGTTCATTTCACTTAAAACTTAAGTCAATTCTGTGATCCAGATATTGTTTCTCTTATTTTACATATGAGAAAAATGCATCTTAGTGGGGTTGTCTCCCTAAAATAACAAGGCTGGTACTTGACAGAGACAATATTTTAATCCAGACCCGTCTGAATCCAAAATTTATGTATTCACAGTATGCACCGGGATTTAGAACAGGAGCTCTGGAGTCAGACTAATTCAATTCGGTTCTCCATTTAGAAATTTACAAATAGTTATGATGACTAAAATATTTGAATACTTACAAAAGCACCTGTTTCTTGGTAAATACACTAAGAATGTTCATTACTCTTACTAAACACTGGGCTTTAAGGCTTTGGGGACCTGAAAGAGTTAATTGGTTTCTAAAGACTCTGTTTCCATTTTCTATTTTCCTAGATCCTCAATTGCTTTTTCTTTAGGAAGCCTGAACAATAAATGGTGCTGATCCTCATTCTGCATATGGGGCAGGTTTTACCTGAAAAAGGACTGCAGCATTTTCTCATTAGGAATTCAAGACCACATTCCCCTGCAGTCTCACAGTGAGAACTCATCTTTTGAAGCAACCACTTTGCAAAACAACTTGAAAGGCACAAGTCTAGATATAGTAATCTTAGTAGATATAAGGGAGGAATATTGTTACAGTATTTATCTACTTATCTGTGGGACAAAAAAGTAAGGGTTGAAGTAAACTGACTTTATGAGTGTTATAGAAAAGCATAACAATATTAAATCAAAGTTTGTGGGTAGTATGGGCTTTATATAGCACCTCCCCACACCCATCCTTTTTATGCTTAGTCCCTCTCTGTCCATAGAGCATGAATGAGTCATCCAACATTATAACTATACAATAAAGAAAAAGCAATAGCCTGTGTTCCTTCTGTCACTGTTAGCAGCCTTGTACCCCAGTGTGCCCTCCTGGACTGCCTTTTGCTGATAAAGCAGCTCAATTGAAAGACCCTGATATGATATAAGCCTTTTACCATAATTTCCTAAGTGCAATGTCCTTTTCAAAACCTTATCCCAGAGGTTCCTGAGAAACATTGCACTTCAGTTTGTACTGGTGAAATAAATTAATTATACAGATCCCCAAACTTCTTTCTTTCTCCCTCTCCTCTCTCTCTCCTCTCTTTCCCCTCTCTCTCCTCTACCCCTACCCCTCTTTCCTCCTCTTTACCTTCACTCTCCCCTCTTACCTTCTTTATCCCCGCTCTTCACCCTGTCTTCCCCCAGTCACCAGTCTTTCCTCTCCCCACTTTGTCTCCCCACTTCTCTCTTCCCTTTCCCTTTTCCCTCTCAGCTTGAGTTAAAATATATGTCTCTTCTTCAAAATGTTTTCAGTAAAATCTATTTACCTTACCATAAATCAGTTTTTAGAGAACATCATTCCATCTTATCCCTTTCTCTATAAAATTCCTTACTAGTCCCTTATAAAAGCAACCCTATATTTAATGATTATGCAGAATGAGATTGCTTGCATGACCTGAGCATGTCAGAGGAGTCCGAGACTCAGACTATTTGCTTTTTATTCCAAAAGCTGTTTCAATATTGAGAGATCTATTGGCATATAAGACACTGGCATTCAAACTTGGAAGCTTTTTAAAAAAATTAAATCAATGATAATAAATATATTTCATATTCCATATGATTAAATATATACACATTTGTATTTATTTCCATTATGTACACACACAGAGACTAAAAGTTCCAGAAAGCAATGTTTAGCCTTATTGAGATGTGATCCATTATTTTCAACTATTTTTTTCTATTTTAAAACAGAAAAGAGTTGTAACCAACTAGATTGCTTCAAAACATATTAATAATCTCAATCCATGTTTGTAAAAAAATACAGTGATATAATACAATTACATCTCACACACGAGTTCTATGTTTCATTTCTCTCTTTCTTACTGAGTCATGGAGTCTACAGAAGACTTTCCTAATGCCTGCTAAATATCCTAACTAGAAAATGGAGGTACTACCTTAACTACGTAACTTATTACCAGGGAATGAGAACAAAAAGTCAGTTCTGTTAATTATATAGCTAATTGTCACAGGTGTATAGTGCACATTTTATGGCATTGGGGACTATAACACAGATTTTTATATACTAAAATGAACATTTCAGAGCTGTTGTCTACTTTTTTAAACTATTGAAGTGCAATTTATGCAAAATAAAATTTACCCCCTTTTAAAAGTATCATTCAATGAGTTTTGCAAAATGAATATTCATGC
This sequence comes from Solenodon paradoxus, assembly GCA_004363575.1. Classification (NCBI taxonomy): domain Eukaryota; kingdom Metazoa; phylum Chordata; class Mammalia; order Eulipotyphla; family Solenodontidae; genus Solenodon; species Solenodon paradoxus. The sequence goes on from RJWH01003962.1 coordinate 54,889, forward strand.
AATCAACGTATACTCAAGATATAGCTTATTTCCATCCTCTTAGAAAGTTTCCTTTTGCTTCTTTATAGTAAATGTTCCCTGTGAACCCCTGTTCTTTGGAAACTACTGTATCCAGTCTTCGAAGTCTTACTTCTGTCACTAAGCATAACACATTTAAGGTTCACTATGCTGTTTCATGCTATTGCCAACAAGGTTTTTACTCTACTATTCACTCACAATTTTCTATTATTATCTATTATTCTTTATGGACAACTGGCCAATTTCTAGGTTGTGACTATTAGGAGAAATGCTATTAGGAACATTTACATACGATCTCTATATAATCTGATGCTTCTTTTTCTTTTGTGTAATTACACAAGCGTATAAAGGCTATATTACATGATAGATGTGTGGCTAACAATTTAATAAACTGCTAAAATGTTTACCATAGTGCATGCAAACTTTTTCATTTCCACTAGCAATGAATGAATGTTGTAATTGTTCCATATCCTTGCCAAAGTAATATTTCTAGTCTTTTCAATTTACCATTCTAGTGGTGCACAGTGCTATAACTATTTGGATTTTTGTCTTCTTTGTGTAGCATTATGTTAGAAAAAGAAAACTAACTCAGTATTTGCACTACTGTTATCTTCTTTAAATCACTGAAGATACTCATTACAGTACGACTAGCCAGAACACCAAAGCATACTCTAAAATATCCTTCTAATCTTTCTCCTTAACTTGCAATGACTCTGAAGCACTAATGCTACATTTCAATACATCTTTTGTTTTTAACACTTCAATGTTATATCTTAAATATTTTGCAGGTGTACAATTAAAACCTTTAATTTACTATTTAAGAATGTGAGTTTTTTTTAATATTTGGCAAATTTAAGTATGCAAAAGAGAGATCACAAAATTAGTCTAAATAAATTAAAGCAAAACTACAATAATATAAGATAAAGGTAAAACTAGAATGAAGAAATTCTGTTTTATGATGAAAATACTGTCTAAACTGAGAACATTTAGGATTGGGGGAAATTATAAAGAATGAGATTGGAAAGGAAAGTTTAGGAACAAAATGGTGCTTGATCTTAAATGGTATGCCAAGGAACTAAAATATAGAATAAACTTTACTTATTTACATGTGCATGTATGCATAGCACTTCATGTGTTTGTCTTCCGTTATTTTATTTATTCCATTAAGAAATACTTACTTAATAGAATTTACTGTTGGCAAATCCCTCTAATTCTAGTCCCTTTAAGTAGGAGTCAGCTTTTATTGACTATCTTAACTTTAACTAAGATTATAAATCTGTTAAACAATATTAAGTATGTTCAAAACCAGGTAAGCTTCTATATATACTTTTCAAATATTTCTTGCCATGTTGATTAAATGAATAATTGCATATTATTTATGTGTTTTAAAATGTTTTAATACTTTTGAAAAAGTTTCCTCAAATTAAATTCTAAATTATTTGATTTAGTAACTTAACTCTTAACATACTTTCAGAGGGGCCCTAGAACTATCTCACTCGAGGTTTGTTCTCTCTCCTGTGCAAAGAGGGATATTAAATAAATTACACTTATTTTATAAATTAAATTAAATGGGAATATTGTCAAATATTTATATTTACATGGGGTATTAAGACAAGCACTCTAGAAATTCCCCGAATGTAAATGTACCAGTAACTTTGGCAATCTTAGTAAGGCCTAAGTTAAAACATTGTTAAATTGGGATTATTTCATTTGCTTTATGTTAAGAAACATCATATGAGGAAAATGCAACATAGGGGAAATCATAGTGACGTTGACTGCAATTTTGAAGCAGTAAATAAATGATCTTTAGATTTGCATCTTGAGTCTTTTTCAGGTATTTAGGTATATGTGTTTATATAAATAATTTTATATATGCAACAAACACTTGTACTGTTTTGTGTGCATGTGCACATTGATTGCCAAAGAAAATTAGTCAAATTAGAATTTGAATGGGTGCAATTCTAGTTTTGATTTATATTTCATTAATTTCTGGATGAATTTTTATTTTTTTCCATCCTTCAATAAATTTTTGTTTTCAGTTGTTTTTCTTTTTCTAGTTGCTTTAGGTATCGGATTAAATTTTTTATTTATCATCATCCTTGTTTTTGGAGGTGATCCTCGTTTGCTACAAACTTCTCTCTTGGTACTGCTTTTGCTGCATCCCATAAGTTAGGGTATATTGTGTCTTTATTCTCATTTGTCCTCAAGTACTTTTTATTTTCTCCTTTAATTTCTTCTTTAACTCATTTCAGAAGCATGTAATTTATTTCCATATATTTTGCAAATTTCCAGCTTATTTTTTGTTGTTAATTTCTAGCTTTATGCCATTATGATCAGAGAAGATCCTTGGTATGGTTTTAATTTTTGTAAATTGTTAAGATGTGTTTTGTTTTCCAACATATAGTTTATCATTGAGAAAGTTCCAGGAACACCTGAAAAAAATGTGAATTCTGAAACTTTTGGTTAAAGTGTTCAGTATATGTCTATTAAACCCATCTGCTCTAATTTGTCATTTAAAGGTATGGTTTACCTGTTAATTTTCTGCCTTGATGATCTGTGCATTATTGTAAGGAGGGTGTTGAAGTTTCATCTACTCTATGTCTTTTGATCACTGAGTTTAATCTATTAACATTTAAAATGATTATATCTCTCTCTATATATATGTGCATGTTCACTGACATAGTGTTACTTTATGTGTTGTTGCAGACTGTATCTTTGTTACTCTATTTCTCTGCTTAGGTGCTTGGTAAACATTTATGTTCTAATTCATTCTCCTTTCCATTTTGTCCTTTGGATTTGTGTTTTGAGGTTAACTCGGGTATTACATAACAGGTTATACACTTATAACCTGTTTTAACATGAAAACAAGTTAGTCTTAAACTCATTCTAACAGTTCGCACTTTTACTCTTCTCTCCATGATATTTTTTTGTTTCTTTGTTTGTTTTTTGATGTCTTGCTGCTTTTAAGTAGGGTTTCTTTTCATTTTATAGAATTTCCTTTGGTATTTTTTTGCAATTCTGATTTCATGTTGATGTATTCCACTAACTTTAGTTTTTCTGTAATGATCTTTATAATTCCTTCAATTTTAAATGATAATCTAAGAGAGTGAAATATTCTTGTTTGAAAGTTATTTTCTCTCAGCACTTTTAATATATCATGGCATTTCCATCTGACTTGTAAAGTTTCACCTGAGAAATCTGCAGAAATTGTTATGGGGGCTCCCATGTATGCAACTCATCTTTCTTTAGCTGCTTTAAAATTTTTGTCTTTATTTTGCATTTTTGACATTTTAATGATGTGTCTTTGTGCTGTAGGTTTGTTTGGGTTTATTTTGTTTGGAATTCTGAGCTTCCTGGGTCTGGAAATCTGTTTTCTTCTTCAGGATAGGGGGATTCTTAGCTATTATTTCTTCAAATATGGTTTATGCACTATTATCGCTCTCTTCTCCTTCTGGGAGCCCTATGATACAAATGTCCTTCTTGATGTTTTTCATAGGTCTCATATGCTGTCTTTATTTCTTTTAACTTTTAATTCTCTTTTCTGGCCTGTTTGGGTGCATTATATTTCCCTACCTTCTAGCTCACTGATTCTATTGGCGACTTCTTTTAGTCTGTTGTTGAGACACTCTACTGTGTTCTTTAGTTTAGCTATGGTGTTCTGTAGCTCCATGGATTCTGAACTGCCTCAAATTTTGTCTTTGCTGTAGTTCTCGTGTTGTTCCTCCTTCGCTCCTTGATTTCATTGAGCATCATTATCACTGTTGTTTTAAAGCCTTCATCAATTAATTCGATCACATTCAAATTTTGTCCAGAATTTTGTTTTGCACCATCATTTCATGAATATTTTTCCCTCTCCCTCAATCTACTTGGCATTCTGTATATATATCTATGAGTAAGGCTGCTCTGTTTAAAGACCTTGTTTAGCATATCAAGTTGCACAACGTAAACCTGGGTGTTCATCTGGAATGTTGGACTTCCTTTTGCTGTTTGATCTCAACCCTTTCCAAGATTGCTGCAGCTCTAGAGCCAGCCTGTGTTGAGACCTGAAAGTCCATCCCACAGACTTTGAGTTGGGCTAGGGAAAGCACAGGATTTATCCAGGGTCATAAGCATGACCCTGCTTCTGGTAGAGAAGAGAGACAAAGTATTTTGAGTACAGTCCAGAAAGAAGTCACAGTCCCAACAGAGTTCACAATAGTTAGATAGCTAAAAAACCTCTTTTAGCAAAGCACATTCCCTTATAGAAAATTCATCAGTTCTCCAAAAGAGAGGGTGTTGCATAAGGTAGAAATATGCAAGGACAGCATAGTTTAAAATCTATAGGGCAGTATGCAGATGTCTGAGCAGAAAATTAACTAACATGAAAAACCTGAGGTATCTGAGAGTAACAACCCCACCTTTGCAACTTGGGTCTGGGATAAACCTCTAGATATGCCATTCTTACTCCAGGTAACCTAAACACACCCATGAAGACAGAAGAATCCATCTTACCTGGGTGAGATGCAGGCAGCACATGTAGGTACACACACTTGTGCATTCTCATACACACATGTAACTTTTCTGGCCTGTAGGGAGCTTAAACTCAGTTTTTCTGCTTTTAATAAACTTTCTGTGTGATCCTGACCACAGGGCTCTCCAGGAATTCTTTCTGTCTCAGTTCACCCTCACCCATATCAGCAATTGTAGAGTCCTGGGGTTTGAAGGTGGAAGCTCCAGGGAGTATCAAGCCGATAGCAAGACTATTTAGCAGTAGCTTAGGGCAGAAGTCATTATTCCAATTCTTTAAAAGAGTAGAAGAATGAAATTCTTCTTGCCAAGAACAATACAGTTGTCCACACAACCCTGGTGCTGTAGCCCTTGCTGTCTTATCTCTGGCAACCCTCTGAAAGCAAGAGGCACAAGAGTGCTAAAGAAAAAAGGGGCAGGTGTTTCCCCCTGAGGGACTTACTGCAATGGCTGTCTCCAGTGACAGCAACTCATGGAATCCTCTAGGTTCTCAAGGAGGCTATCCCTCTTTCAACTCCATGAATATGTTTTTGGTTCACCTACTGAATGCCAACCCCTAAGTATAAGAGTTCCTGCTGAGGACCAAAAGTCTATCAGTTCCGGGAGAATATCAACAGTTTTTCCCTATGGCCTGGGCATCTATGAATAGGGCAGAGTGATACTGAGATAGAACAATTTCTATGATTTCTGAAGGATTATAGTGTTTCTCTTTGTGAAAATACTGGTATTTGTTCTTCTCCAAGCTTGTAGTTGCTAAAATGAGTGGGTATTTTTGGTTGTTCATGTGAGGAAGAACAGAGCTAAGAAATTTAACAATCTGCTATGTTACCCAATAGCTCATGATTCTAGTTTTAAAAAGTTTACATGTATTTTGAACCATTATTTTCTATCTAAATAAGCTGAATTTTCATATTTGGTTACTTACTGCTTAAATTATAAAGGCTTGCATATTTGTGCTATTATAATTTCTATTAAGAAACATTAGGTAATGGAAAAACTAAATTGCTGTGTTTTTGGAGTATAAATTCAGTATATTTTGGGAACTTCATAATGGAGAAATTAATAAAAATCTACAGGTTCTTCAGGCAGTCAGATAGCAAGACCCTGATATGAGCCTCAAGAGGCTGGTAAGAATTCAGTCTGAGATTTCTTAGTTTTAAAATGGAGAGTTCCAGAAAAACATTTTTGAAGGCCTATCTGGTTAAAAGCTGTTCTTACTGTACTTATATAAATAACCAGGCCATGTTTACTGAAAGTATACTTATGTTGCAAACAAATTCTTGCTAAATTGACTAACATAGGCAAAATTGAAATTTTAGAAAGAAAAACTTGTTTAAGCCTTTTCAAATATTATAGGTTACCAATTTTCATTTTTGAGGCTATATTTTTTTTACCCTTGAACTGGACTGGGTACCGAATTCTTCTAGTTTTCTCCAATATCTTGTTATGACTCTTCAAACTGTTTGCAGCTTTTCTTCCATTCTTTCTCACTTGAAACTAAGACTTTTTCTGAAGTCATGCACAGTAGCAAGTGAGAACTTAATATAAACTCAGAGAAATTTGCACAACGACTATAGACAAATCCTGGTGACTATTGCTGTCTTCTTTAATACATGATCACCTAAGAGACATTCGAATTGTGACCAGGGAAAATACTGCCTGCCTTTACCCCATATGAATACTTTGACTCTGATATCTAGCAATATGGACTGGCTGACCCTGGAAATCCTAACTGGACTTTTAGTACATAACTCTTTAATTGAACTTACTTATTTTTAGGAATGAAAGACTGGTTCTATGCAATAATAGAACAATTCAACTTTTGAATTGTGGAACTGCTTAGAATGTTTCAAAGGTGGAACTGTAGGGATTAAAATATGCTTATTTAGCAAAAAGTAATCTTTCATTGAAGGGACTCTAAAGATTAAGTGGAGATTAAACTTTCTTAAAACACATTTGCAATTATGAATTAAAAATATCTCTTTATAAGGGCCAATTCTTAATTTACCAAGAAGACCTAAACTGTTTAATTTATCATTGGAGAAAGCAGATCCTAAACCTGCATAACTGCCATGCTCTTGTTTTATATGACTTTCCACTGCACATGGCTGACCTTCCTCCATTCCCTCCATGTTGTTTGTCTTTTTTTCTAACTAAAGTATGTAAGATACCAACTAAAGTCATTGGAGAGATACTCAGTCTTACTGAATTTCTTCCATGTATACAGAAGTTATATATGTTATTTATCAACTTCTATTGTTTGTTTTTTGCTTATCAATATGTCTAATGTTAATCTGATTATTTGCTAGCCTAAAGGAACCCAGAGGATACGGGAAGGTTTCCTCTTGCACTCTGATATATTGAAATGGTGCATTTACTTGTCCCTTTCTCCTCCCAGACTAGAAATTCCTTGACAGCAGACTTCATTGTTCCTTTTTGTACCAATCACACAGACTCATATCTACTGCATAGTGGGCACTCAATATTTTGTTAATGAATTAATGATTCATATTCTTATCTGGCTTATACATTTTAGCAGAAGTTTTTGAGTCTTAAAAATGCAGCTAGTATTGAACTTTCAAGTACGGTCATATATTGATTTTTTTTATATCAACTACCTTGTTATCAAAGAGTAGTACTACCTCCACATTTCAATCCAGTCCTTATTAGACCTTCATTAATGTTTTCAGTATCCATAAGGTAATATATTATTGTTCTTTACTCAGTGTCAGAAAGAAATGAGTTTAACAGAAGGATTTTGTAAAACCAGCATCATGTTCCCTACAATACATTTTTTGACTAAGATCTTTCCTCTACATTTTTTTCCTCGGGTGCTAGTTTAAGATTACTTTGTGATCTATTAGTGTCTCTAAATAGATATTATTTTGTGCATAATATCTCCCCAAATTAGTATCAGCAGCTTGAAATGAAAGAACATAAAAGAAGTATGAATATGTTATATTTTTGTCTATTTTTATTTCTTCTTATAACTTCATATTTGACACAGATGAAAGTTATCTAATTATGTGACTTCTTAAGAACTGCTCCTTACCTTTCAGTGAAATGTTCTATTCAATATAGTTTCCTCCTTGACCAAATTATTGTCAAACTACATAGAATCATGGAGCTGAGGTAATTTAGATAAATGCATTGTTACAAAGGCAAAATGAATAAGACAAAAAACAAACAAAATCTGAAATTCAGACAATTAGAAAATTTAAAATACACATTTTTTTTTAAATATCATCACTCTCATCAGTCAGGGAACTAATGGATTGAATATCAAAAAGAAAATTATGATTCTAAAATCCACTCAATTAAAATTAGTGATGGATTCTGACAAATATATTTCATACTTTGTTGCTTTTAAGACACATTTTTATGTTAATGTAGCTATCTAAGAAGCAGAACTAATCCTTTTTCAAGTTATGGCATTTAGAAGCAAGATTTTCTTTTGATATAAACATAGTTAAGAAACTGTTAGGAATCTCAACACTCCAAGTAATTGCATCCTAAAGTATTAATAAGAAAAACAAAAGAAATAGTTGGAAAACTAAAACCAGCAAATAACAACTAAGATTATAGCTTTTAAATTTGTATGGCACAATTTTCAAAATAATAAATATCTTCACAATTAGGTATGCAAAACATACATAGAAAAATTTGATATCCAACAGAGCAAAAGGGATGCATGTGTGTGCATATGTGCATGTGTATGTGTGTGTACTGACAAGGACAGGATAAAGAAAAGTCAATGAAAAACCCATAGGTTGATATGTAAAGGAAATTATCTAAGTAGATTCATGTTAAGAAGGAAGACTGAAGGAATGGAGCATGGATAGTATAATCTAGTAAAATCTACTGTTATCAAGATAAAAGTTAATATTTGAGTAAGGGGCTATGAAAGAAACGCAAGGTTCAGAATGCTCCCACTTATTTTGTCCAGGTATAGATGAGAGTTATTCCTACAGACAGGAGGTTAAATAAAGAAGCAAAGCGCGTTACAGTGGGTAGATGATAAAAACATGAAACCTCTTCCCCTAAACAGGTGTGATTTTAGAGATGACCTAGCTTTAAAATCTCATTTTAGAAGTCAAGAAATAGACTCAGATAAAAGAAGTAATTTGGAAAGAGCAACAGAGTGACAATTTTGTCACCAAGTCTGATTCAAAGCTTATATACTTGGCCTACTTTTATATCATTGCTTCTTGGAAAGTATAGAAATTTTTAGTGGCATATTTTCTACATTTTATGTTTATCTATGTTTTCTCTAATAAAGAAGAATTGAGAGATAGGACTACAATGGGATCCCAATAGGACCCAGCAAATTAGGAACAGAGGTGACAACATTGAGGAGATAATTTGAGAAATCATACACATCTGAGTGACTGAAGGTGGGTCTAAAGGAACACACATGATAACACCAGCAGGGAGTCAGTGGCTGCAAGTGGATTAATAATGGAATCAAACTGCCAGACTGACTGATGGGGTAGTTGGCTCAGCCTCAAGTCTCAGGGAGAAAGGAGCAAAGATTGTGGTAGCACACATGCTTGCCTTAAGTGAAGCCCATAAATGAGAGAGGTTGAGATCAGGACCAAATTCTCAAAAATGACAAAAAGAACAGGAGAAACGACTGCACTTTTCCACACTCACTCCTTGGGGCCTATGCCAAAGCAGAGAAGAGCTCCCACACTACACTGGAAAGACTGCTAGACCCAGTTCTGAAAAACATGAGAGAATGTTTGACTCAGGTGCTACCCACACTAAGAAGCTCCTTAACTAACTGTGGGCCACAATCCCCTACCCTTAAACTACCCTTCTCTACCTCCTGTCCCTCACCCAGCAGCCATTCTCCTCCTCATAGACTTATCAAGAGATCTTTACTATGGAAACCTACAAGGGTCAAAATATAAAATAAAACCAGAAAATTACATGTTTGCTTATAAAGCAAGATATAACTAGTTTATCTATAAGACTGTTATGAGGAAAAAAAGAGCTCAAGATACCTCAAATCCTGAGTATTACAGCATCACAAAGACAAGACACCTCATCAAAAATCAAACTAGATGATATGAGTGGTTATGTATTTTAGCAGATAAGGAATGCAAAGTAACAAAAGAAACCCATACATCAAAGAAAACAAAAAATAAAAAATACAAGAAGTTGCTGCAAAACAAATCAACAAGCTTACAAATAAAGGTAATGAAAGACATAAAATGAATTTTACAAAATAAATGACAGATTCACGAATTAAAGAATGCAATAAACAAGAATAATGGTACTATAGAAAACTATGGAAACAGAATTGACCAAGTACAGGAATGGATTAGTTAGCTGGAGAACAGAACTGTAAAAGGAACCAGGTGAATGAAAAGAGAGAATTTAAATATAAAAAAGAAACTCTCTCAGAGCTCTGACTCTATTAGGAAAGGCAACATAAGAATAATGGTATTCCAGAAGGTAAAGAGAGAGAGAAAAGAACAGAGAATGTATTCAAATAAATAATTGCTGAAAACTTCCCATATTATTGGAATACAAACAGGTATAACTATCAATGTATTAGAATTGATGTCCTGAAAATAAACTCAAAACACATGGACAATTAATTTACAACAAAGGGCATACAATAAGACAATGACAGTGTCTTCAATAAATGTTGTTGAAAAGACTAGAAAGCCACAAGCAAAGTTTGAAAAGAAGACACTACCATACACAAAATTAATTCAAAATGGTTTAATAATTAAGATATAAGACCCAAAACTATAAAGTGCATAAAATAAATCATAGGTAAAAGAATTCTAGACATTGACCTAAAAATATTTATTTGGGAACTCGATTCGTAGTCAAAGGAAATAACATTCAAAACAGACAAATGAGATTACATCAAACTTAAAATCTTTCTGCTTAGCAATAGCAACTTTAATCAAAACAGAACATTCTACTGAATGGGAGGCAATACTTCCACATCATGCACCTGACAAGTGTTTAATATCCTGAATATATAAAGAATGCATAAAATTCAACTAAACTAAAATAATCGCATTAAAAATTGTCAGAAAATATTAATAAAAAGTTCTTCAAAGAAGTCATATATATTACCAATAGGTACATGAAAAGATGTTCTACTTTTCTTATGATATGGGAAATGCAAACCAAAACAACAATGAGATATCAACTCACATATGTGAGAATGGTTATCGCCCACCCCCAAATGGAAATAGGTGCTGAAGAATATGTGAAGAAAAGGAACACTTACACACTGTTGGTAAATTTGTAAAATGCTGCAACCACTAAGGAAAAGCCATATGAAGATTCCTTAAAATATTGATAATGGTATTCCCATAGCATCGTGTCATCCCACTCCTGGCTAGTTTCCCTAAAAACAGATAAATACTAATTTTCAGAGCCTTATGTTTATTTCAGCATTGTTTACAATAGCTAAGACCTGGAAAAGCCTAATTTCCCTTTGACAGATGAGTGGATAAAGAAGACATACATATATGTATATATACATATATATATACACACACACACATATATACACATATTTATGTGTGTGTGCTGTAAACACAATGAAGTGCTTCTCAGCTACTCAGAAAATGAAATACTGCCATATGCAGCAATATTGTCTATCCTAGTAGGAATTATGCTTAGTGATATAAGCCAGAAGAAGGAGGGTAGAAATTATATGTCACTCGTGTGTTATATAGAGAAACGAAGAAAATAAATGTATTCAAACAAAAGTAGACTTATTTTAAAGGAAAGATGCAAGCAGTAATGAAGGTGAGTAGTCAGGCAGGAAAGAAAAGAGAGAATCATTTTGTTTTATTTCATTTTTATTTTTCGTTTATCTTGGTTGTTTCCCCCAGCCCCAGATTGCAAACTTTAGTCCTTGGGAGGTATGTGGACTACATCCAGTGGCCTTATCTGTTAGGTCACCATGGTGTGCCACAAAAGTATTCATCAGAAGAGATTTTGCACCCCTATGCCTATAGAAGTGCTATTTATAATAACCAAGCCACACAATCACTCCAAATGTCATGAATGGATGACCAGAAAAAGATGTGACATTTATTCGTTTGTTTATTTAATTTAAACAAGAAGCAGGCAAGAATGAAGGCAAGCAGGCAAGCAGACAAGAAGGAAGAGGGAAGAATAAGCATTAATTTGCTAAGTTAGTTGTTCGTTTTGATGTGCCCAGCAGGTCCTGGGTAGCAAACTCAGGTCCTTGGACTTTAGGTGCAATATGCTGTAGCTGCAGACTTAATGCCTGAATCATCAGGACATGTCAAGAAGATGTGGTATTTATATTCAATGGAATTCTATTCTACTGTTAAAATAGTTGAAATATTGTCTTTTGCAACAACCTGGATGGGCCATCAGGCGATTATAGGTTAGAAAGAAAAAAATACTAGATTGTATCATTCACATGTAGAATATAATGATATGAAGCTAACAAACTAACACAAAACTTTTAGGAGTCTGTTACAAGACTGGTAACTAAGGGAAAGGGGATGTGGGAAGGAGTAGGGGACCTGTAGTAGAAAGGAAAAGATGGCAGTTGTGACTGACATCAGAATTCTGCCAGTGGATGAGGTGTAATATACACATTGATTGAGGTGTGAATCTTTTTTCCCTAAAACTCATATGTAATGTAAGCAAATAAATATGGTGATTTTTTTAAAAAGAAAGAATAGCTAAAAATAAAGAGCAAGCCATCATCTCTTCTTTAACATCCTAGATCAAAAAACTTCCATATTTAAAACATACTCCTCAGAACTCCCAAGGAGTTTTAGAAATCATTTCAGGAAAATGATAAGGTCAAAATTATTTTAAAATAATACCAAGACATTGTTTGCTTTTTTTTATCATGTTGACATTTTTATAGATAGTTCAAATACAATGGTGAGTAAAAGTACTGTGCTTAACACAAATCAAGACAATGGTTTAAAAGTACCAGAAGTCCAGGAATGCCCGTTTTCCATGATAATCACAAAAATATTTACATTATCTTGATTATAAAACTATTTCATTTAAAGACAGTTTGTATATAAAAGCTCTAAACCAATTAAAAATACAAATAAGATGAAGCAAAATCCTCTAAAAAAGAATTGAGTGTGTATTGTACAATATGAGATGGAAAAATAATAGCTGAGTATTGACTCAAAGAACAGATAAAAGTAATATAAAAGAAAAGGAAAAACTGAGGTATACAATTACACACTGAGCTAAGAAGAAAGCTTCATTTCAGCATAACATACTGGATCAGCATCATTTTACCTTTAGAAGAGGTCCAGCACTTTGTCTTTGTAAAGCATGCTGAAGAATCACTTGAAGGTGTTACTGGCAGCTGAGGAGGTTTGTTCAAAAAGGTTGAATGAGAAGGGAAATTTGAACCAAACCTGCCCTCAAGTTCTTCTGATTCCTCACAAAAAAAGACTTCAAGGAGAATCAGAAATAGAAGCAAGAATATAAAGAAATGCTAGAATTAGGAAGGAAAGCACACAGGAGTGGGTTAAGGTGAATTCTAGAATGAATTTTCAGATTTGACTCCAGGAAAGTTTTATTTTCAATGCCCAAACTGACAAAATGGTGTGTGAACTATGTCTGTGAAAGCTGTTGCTGAGGTGAGCCCTTCTCTATTTGGAGGGAAGTTAGAGAATTTAAAAAGTATTGGTAGAATAAGAAAAAGTGCACATGCAAGATGTGCATGTGGGTGTGCCCCAAGGTAGAGACACAGATAGAAATCTAGAGACTGGTAGTTTTATGGAATTGCAAAGAAATGATTGCATCAGACACATTAATATTCATGAGATTCTGGTGAAAGGGTAGAATTTCCTTGGTGGAGTGGAAGTTTTTCTTTCTTAAGGAGACCACACATTTAAATTCTTACATGGTAGCATGCTTTGGCTGGATGCAGTCCTTATACATCCTAGGGTTTCAGGTTTGCATCCTAGGTGCTACGGAAACAACCAAGATGAACAACTAAATAAAATAAGAAAAAATGCTTCTTTCTCTTCCTTTCTTTCCCTGCCAGCCTACCTCTGTTCACTTTCACAGCTTTCTGTACCTTTCCTTAAAAATAAATTAATGCATAGATGCATAAATATATATATATATATATATATACACATATAAATACATACATTCTTTTTTGGTTTTTCTAGGAAGTGTCATTTTCTCCAGTGGGGTAGAGTTTCTCTACACTAATTTATTAACAAGATATAAGTGGGCATATAATGAGGTTTAAGGTTATTCAAAGTCAGCTAAGGGGAATTTTAGACATAATGTTTGTTCAATTAGGTGTAGATTGGTTGTTGGGCAAAATAGTTTTTCTCATATTTTTGGTGGAATTTGCCTTTTCAACTGCCGGTTATTTTCTTACTGCTGTCTAAGCTGCCTCAAAATGGCTGCCTTTTTTGAATCTTCCAAAATATTCAAAATTTGCGTTAATATTCTGATTTTCTTTTATAATTTTGGTTATGTTTGACTGTTTTAGAGCCCATTACTTTATACACAATAAGAACCACTATCACCATCTCAAACAAAGGCAGGAAACAACAAATTATTTAACTTACATGTTAAAGACAGAGGGAAAATTTGCTTTTTTTTGTTTTGAACAGATAAAGGTTAAATATTATAACAAATTGCTAATTACCTCAGAAGATGTTAAAGGGTTGTTACAAAAATTATTTTTGAAATAATAATAATATGAAATACAATATTAAAAAATAAAAAGAGAACTGGTGGCAATGTTAGAGTAAGGAATTTTATTTCTTTTCCACTGGCTCATAGTCATTAAATAGTGCTCATCAGAGAGATCTTTCCTGACTATCTTGTCTATAAAAGTGAAACAAACAGGGTCCATAAATGGTTGAAAAATGCTTAAAAGGACCAGTTCAATACTGATTGAACAGTTTTGGACTCTTCGTGAGCTAACTCCCTCATACGTGTGGATCCTCCTCCCTCTTGATTTCTCCATTTCCTCCTCTTCCAAGAAAGCTTTTGTCTAATGCATGATTTGGACTTGGTTAATGTATATATATATATATATATATATGTATATATATATATATATACATATATATATGTATATATATATATATATTACCAGGCACCAAAGAACCCCCATAATGGGGCCCCATATTTGATCCCCTGTCCTGTTCCAAAAGGACCCCATTGTTTACTCCCCTTAGTCTGTTTTTATATTTTTCATGTTATTTTTATACCTGATATATGCTCATCTATTTCCCACATTATACTATGAATTTCAAGAATACATATATTTCTTTTTTTTGTTTACACTGTATCCACAATACCATGACAGTGCCTGGAATATACTTGTCACTAATATTTTATTAGGTCAGTGGCATCCAAAAGTGTGGTTTCTGAATCAGCCTCAGTAGCATCACCCTGGAACTAGTTAAAAATGAAAATTATCAGGCCCTAATCCAAAAGAACTGAATCAGAAATGCTGAGTTATAACATGCCTCCTAAGACATTCTGATCCACACAAAAGTTGGAAAATACGCTGTGTTAGAAAACAATAGAATTAATGAATCATGACCTAAGTGCTTTATGTTTTCAGACATCCACATAATAATTTTCATTTTTTTAATTCACAATTAATTGTTATCGCCCCATTAATGCCATTATTAAAAATCTCATATTAAGAAAAGTTTATAATGTGCCATGGTGGCTTAGAGGACAAGGCTTCTGGACATAGTCAACATGCATCCTAAAGACCCAGGTTGGAGTCTTGGGTCTGGCAGAACAACGAAGATGAACAACTAAATAAAGTAAATGTTTCTTCCTCCTCTCTCTTCCTTTCTGCCTGCCTGTTCAACTTCATTCCTTCCTGTACCTTTCCTTAAAAAAAAGAGAGGGGGAGGGGAGGAAGGAAGGAAGGGAGGAAGGAAGGAAAAAAAAGAAAGAAAGATTTATGAATGTATGATTTTCAATACTTGGCTTCGTACCCCTAGTTTTCTGATTACGTCCTACCTGGAATATCGAGGGTGTAGAAGGAATCTTTGAATAAGATAAGATTGAACATCTCTTAGGATGAAGAGTGAAATTTACTAATTGATCATCTTCATTCATGTAAGTAAATGTCCCTCTACTATCTCCCTACCCCAATAGTCTATGAATAATTAGCATTATGTTGGAGGAGGTGAGAACTACAAGGGTACTTGGAATTGATTTTAGTATTCATTCATTTGGTAGATAGTTAGTGGCTATCTACAGTGTACCAGTGTTTATATACTGTGTTTAAACATCCTATATTACATCAATGAACAAAACAAGTCAAAATCTGTAATTTCATAAAGTTTACCTTCTAGTGAAATATCATGAAATAATGTCTTTTCTTTTCTTTGGCTCTTTCTTTCATTATCAAATTTCAACTAGAACTTTGATTTACAGTCTATGGCATTAAAGACATTATGAAATCAAGGAAATCTTTTAACATTATACTTGTCAAGACTTTTTGTCTTTCTTTAAGTTACCTGCAAAGCTCCAAAAGATTGTAACTAAATGGAGGATAGGTCCTGTTGAGGCAGGCTAGTCATTTGTTGGAAAATTAACTAACAACTGAAAGGGGAAATTCCACCAAAAAATGAAAAATAACTCTGTCTGACAAACAATATAAGGATTTAAATACAAGGTTTCTTTTAAGAAGGAAAGACCTCCCATCCACAAAAGAAATCCCACCCTTTTTATAGGAATCTCATGAATATTAATTTGTCTGATGCAATCACTCCCTAGAAATTCCATGAAACTACCAGTCTCTAGACTCCAGTGTGTCTCTCTCTACCTTGGAGCATGCCTACAGCAAATCTGCATTTTCACTTTTTCTTGTCTTACAGATACACTTTTTTATTCTCTAACTTTCTTCCAAATAAAGTGGGATTCACCTCAGCAACAGCTTTCACAGACATAGTTTATACACCATTTTGGCAACTTGAGCAATGAAAGTAAACTCTCCAAATCCAGCAACTTATTCTAGAACTCACCTATACTCACTCCTGAGCAGGTGCTTTCCTTTTCTATTGAACCTTTCTATTCTTGCATCCTTTCTGAGTCTCCTTGAATTCTTTCTTGTGAAGAATCAGCAGAAATTTAGGGCTTGGGTCAATGTTCCTTTCTTACTCAGGTTTTTCAAAGAAACCTTCCCAGCCTCTAATAAAACTGCTAGCCATACATTGCCACCTAAATTCCAGATAAGTCTGTTTTATCAACCGTCTTTACTCTGAAGACACAGATTTAACTTCTGGCTTATTAATGTTACTAGCTACAGTAAGATTAGTAAGTATCATAGTTTTTATGATATCCCAGGTACTAGTCTATATTTTTACATATAAAACAGATCTAATCCTCAAAATAATAATTAGGCAGTTACTATTATTAACAGAAGCATTTAAAATAAGTATTCACAGATGGTTTGGAACCAGGATAAAAATTTAGGCTAGTCATATTCAGAAACTGGTGTCTTAATTAGTGCCCTGGGTGCTTCTTTGTCATATCATATCAAGATATGCTATTACCTAAGAGAAAAAACTTCCTGAAGCACTCAGTACAAATAGTGGCAGGTTTTTCTACATTATTGAGAGTAAAATGATTAATTCCTCTCTGATCTGTTAACCAAATAATGAACATTGTCTCCTTCACATTGATTCTGCAACTAAAGCTACTAGCTTTAGCCTTGGAGAGCAATTTACATGTTCATTCAGTTTTTTTCTTTCATCTCATTTTTCCCGTATTTATTCTCTTTAATATACATTTGAAAATGCCTTTCTGTACTTGTATGATATTGCTTTTTAGCTCTTGTTCTCGCCACCAAATTTTGCCATCAAAGCTATACAAACAACCTTTGGGAAATGCTAAAATGATGCACTTTTTAGCAACAGTTTTCACATCACTTTTAAAAATTGGTACAGACTTTTAAGGTCAGTTAGAAATTTAATTAGCTGTTCCTGAAAATGTTGATATTACAATAACTATAGTATATTTATTTAATGAGCTTTTCTTAATGAATTATAGCTACAGGAGGAAGTGTCAAATAACTTATAGGAAAAATTGTTTTTAAAAAGGAATATACTCAGGTTCCCTGAAACTCAGATTGTAATTGTTGTCAGACTCAAGCTAGTTTGCTCAGTGTCCCAAAGTTCAACACCCAAAAAAATGAATGTTGGTGGAAAGAAAGCAGGTTTATTATTAAGAGTGGTCAAAGAAGGAAGTGGGAGACCTGCTGTCTCTCAGATCCAATTCAACTGAAGGAGATACAGATTTTATATAGATAAAATGTACTTGGAGGAAGGTGAAATATTTGAGGAATTCCACAGCCCTTGGTGACTGCAGATACTGTGGCACTAACAATGGGTCTGCAAGTTTACAGGTAGATCACAAGTCTTGCCTCTATGGAAGAGAGACAGTCCAATCCATTGTATGTATCATTCCTCTCAACTAAGCCTACCTGTAACTATATTATATGTTAATTGAGCGTCAAAGATTTCTCAGTTTAGCCAATTTGCTGACTGGCTAGGTTCAGAGCATCCTGATGTACTGCTCTGTTGCAAAACTCTTTACTACATAATTAAACAATGAGCTTTTATTCTTCACTGTAAAGACTATAAATTACTTAAGATCAGGAATAACATCCTATATATTTTAACCTGTTATATCACAGTGCGGAAAGGTTAGAAGACACTCAGGAAATACTTGCTTTGTATAAAATATAAAAAAATATAAAAAAGTCAAAGATTAGGACTTCTGATGTCAGCAAGATATAGTAACTCAACAATATTTTCTTCTTCCACCAGATACAGTAACTAAAATCTTTGTGACAAATATGAAAGTCAACTACTAGGTAAATATAATAGCCTATTTTTCTCTTGTTAACTTATTTAAAATATTGAGGTAACAGAATGTCTCCCAAAGATGTTATGCACTAAATCCTGGGAACTGTGAATATGTTATGTTACAGGCAAAAGGGGCAGTACATGTGTAACTAAGGCTATAACTGGAGTCAGGTTCAGATGAAAAATAAGTCAGAGAGATTCAAAGTGTGAGAAGGATTCCATCTGCCATTGATGGAATGAGGCACATGGATAAAATGAAAAGAAATGAAGCAGCGTCTAGAAACAAAGACTGGCCTCAGTTGACAGTCAACAAGGAAATTGGAATCTCAGTGTTCCATTTGAAAGAAATTATATTTGATCAATATTCGGAATAAGGTTCGAAGTAGATTCTTTTCTAGATAGTCTAGTAAGCAAAGTACAAGTCTACATACACTTTGATTTAAACTTTCTGAGGTTTTGAGCAAAGGACCAGGCTAAGTCACATTGTGTCTATGCTGATTCACACAAGTGTGAGATAATAAATGGGTGTTTTTAAGATGTTAAATTTGTGGTAACTTGTTACAGCAGTAGTGGAAAGATAAAAAAGTTGGTATCAAAAGTGGGGGTGATTATGTAAGGAATACCAAAACAAATGTGCAAGTGTATTTGTAATTAGGTAATAAATGGCAATCGGAAGATTTCTGAGGAGCAAAATAGAAAAAAGTTATATTGCCTTGTATACAGTGACAGTAGAAATGAGAATGTTGTTTGTTAGGGTTCAGAAGAATAGGAAGAGTATTTAAGACAAAATCTTAAATTGCTTTAGAGAAATCCCATATTGCCATGAAATCTGGACATGGATAAAATTTCTGGTTAAGACTCAGAAATATGTGTGGAACATGTTTTTAGAAACCTAAGGAAGGGGGATCTTTGTCATGTATTGGCAGACAGTATAGTGGCATTGTATCCTGCACTTATATGAAGATCAGCACTTGTAAATGAAAGTCCTGGTCGTTTAGCTGAGATTTCCAGGTAAAATACTGAGATGCTCTATGGTTTCTTCTTGTTGCTTATAATATAATGCAAGAAGAGAGATATCTAAATTATAGAAGCTACTATGAAATAAAAGGACTTAAGAGAAATTCCCAGTCTATATAGATGCCAAAAGGCTAGATTATTCAGTCAAACAAAATACTCCTTGATGACATTCAAAGTGGGACTTGCAGGTACTCTCAAACTGTAGCTTATAGAAATTTTAAAGGTATTATTTCTTATAAATCTCAGTAGACTCCAAAAATAGAGAAGGGATCATTGCGAAGTTATTTGCAGACCTCACTTCCGTCAAATGAGCAGAATCATGTGACATCCACAGGAGACCTACAAAGTTCTTTAAATTTTATGTCAACAGATACACTGCCACCTTGGATTGAAAAGGACAGAAATAATACTGACAAAATGAAGTATGCAGAACCTCCCAAATTCTACTGGCAGTAAGCAGGATGATAAATTACTCAGCTGCAAACATGTACTATCGCTCATGGAAAAAAGAAAAATTACCCAGAGAGCACAACCATGAGCCTAGAGAGAAGAACTTAGAGCATAGGGAAAAATTCTCAGAATCACAGGAAATTATTCTCAGGTACTGAACTCCAAAGGACTTCCAATGGCTAGATTTCAAAATTGTTTTAGACTGGTGACTATTTTTTTCCTCTCAGTTTGGCAATGGTATATTTATATCTGTGGTTGTTTGTCTGTGCTGTAAGTGTAAAATGGGAGTAGATAATTTGTTTCCTTCATTTCACAGGTTCACAGCTAGAGAGGAATAAGAGTGTTCTGTACTTAATAGATTATAGGTAGAGCCTCATCTACAATTGGTTTATAGCAATATTGGAATAACTGAACTAATGAGATTTATATGAAATTTTTGGACTAAGAACATATGCTGCAGTGGAATTAAAATTTTGATGACCTTAGTGTTCATGATAGACCTGTAAATAATTTTCATACATAAAATGTGAGATTTTCCTTAATTTTTGTTTATGGTAACTTTTTGATTGCACCCAAGATAAAGGGAGCATCTGTGCTGGTAGGCAGTTATCATGATTCCATCCTACAAGAAGGTAAACAATTGAAATCTAAAAAAACACACAAATGTTTATTGAATAGAACCAATGGCTATCATACCAAGGAAAATATTTGAGATAATTAGTTATTTACTTAAATACTTTAAATACTTAAAGGACTGATCAAGTTATGAAGTGATGATATGTCCTGTGAGATACAGGACCAAGGCAACAATATGAACACTATTTAAGAACAGACTGCTGAAGAGGCCAATTAAGTTTCAAGTTTTCATAGGAGCAGACTGATCACTTGTGCTTGATACTTTTTTGCACCATCACCTCTTTTCTTCATCCTTCTATACCCTTTGCTATCTCTCCCGGGAGTCTAGTCATTACGGATCATATCAATAGCTCCTATGCTCTCCAGCTTCCAAATGGGCTTGGAAATGGTCAATTGATCACCAAGTCACTAGAAATTAAATAAAATGGCAGTCTTCTGAATTTATACTTGATAATAAAGGTAGAAAAATATGAAATCAAATAGAAGCCAAACTTAAGTCACCAGAGAAGAAATTCATGGCCTCTTCACCAAATCTTCAATTTTAATCAGGTCAAAGACTTTCAATTGAGGGACAAACTGAAACTTTAAGGAGGAATTCTGTAATGTGCTCATATTACATAATGAACCCTTCCTTGATCTTTCTCCAGTGAGAACTGTAGTCATTAACCCATGTAACTATGCTCTAGTGAAAATATCAAAAAATATCCAAAACTTACGCAGATTAATAACTACTTACATGGAATTTAGACTGATTCCTAGAGGTAAAAATGCCACTATAGTCCACTGGTCAAAGTAGGTTAGCAAAATCAGATGAGAGATGGTGTCTTGGCCTCCATTCTAATCATAATATGTCTATTTGGAATGTAGACCTATTTTGTTATTTCCCTGGTTGCAGAGTTTATAGTGGGGACAGATATATTAAGTAACTAGGAGAATCTTTAAGTGGCTTATTGCCATATGTGGAAGTTCATGGACTAAATTTAAAGTTGCACTGACAAAAATGCCTTAGTAAGACATACCAGTGCAAGAGAGTAGAAGCTAAACTACACAAAAGTTTGGTATCTGCTACACTAGTGAAGCTTCTAGGAATCCAGCCGTCTTGGATATAAAACAATGTTTCACTCCAAAATGAGAGACGACTTGCTTTGCCTTTTACCATTCATGAGTAAAATATGCATAATTCTAGGTGGTTCTCTTTAAATTTGGGAGGTAATATATAACACATTTGTATGCTGCTTTGACAGGTCTATTGGTAATCTGTAATGCTTCTAATTTTAAGTTGTCTCTAGAAAAGAATGGGCTCTCCATCAGTTTCAAGTTATAGGGCAATATGCTTCACTACTAAGAATTCATGAATCAGAGTTCCCAAAAGTATGGAAAGCTTCTGTGACATAAAAAGGTTTTATGTGGTGCCTTGGAAAACATTAATGGGGAAATAATAACTCAGTAACAATAGGTTTAGGTGGAATATTCTAGCCTACTCAATTCTTAATTTAAAAGAAACTCTTGGCTTAAGATTAGGCTTTAGAAGAGAATGTGTTGTTCATTATGAACTGGTTCTATTTGATTCATACAACCATGAATTTGGATGTGAACAGCAGTATTTCATTATAAAACTGAAGTGACATATTCGTAACCTAAAACAGATTTAGAAGAAAATATAAACATTTTAATCATCTGATCCATTAAGTGTGCTCCATGGCATTCAAATAAATTGAAAACTACATACACACAAATCTTTGCACGCAGATGTTTATTGTGGCGTATTCATAAGTCTAAAGACATGGAAGCAAAAAGATTAATTGTCAAGTCACAAAAAAGATAGGCAGCAAATTTAAAAAACACACTACTAAATGAAAGAAGCCAATCTTCAAAGGCTACATATGTATATTGCATATATGTGGCTTTCTGGAAAAGGCAAAACTATGGAAAAAGTTAAAAAAATCAGTGAATGCCATAGATTAAAAGGGAGAGAGGAATAAATAGACAACTATCAGAGGATTTTTAAGACAGTAAAACTATTCTGTATAATACAGTTGGTACATATCATGTCATTATACATTTTTCAAACTGACAACCTTTACAACACCAAGAATGAACCACAACGTAAACTAAAGGTGATAACAATGTGTCAATGTAGATTTATCTGTTGTAACAAATGTTCTACATTAATATGTACATATCAATACTGGGGTAGACTACCTGTGCATGGGGAAGAGAGTTATTTCTACTGAATTTAACTGAATACAAAATTTTTCTACAAATAAAATACATTAAAATTTATGAGCAAATACTTCAGACTCTCATACTTAGTTGCAACACTTCAACACTTATCTCTCAAACACACGTATTGCCTTATAAGAAGTTCCTTGGGAATAGTTAATGAGAAGGAAAAAGCATTGATATGATTACATATGGATCTATTTTATATGCCAATACAACCTAGAAATAATGGTTGTAAGTCATTGGTGAAGGGAATTCCTTTCAGTGGGCAGAATATTCACAGCATGTTTGACTTTGTACATCATTGTGCAGAGACGGCCTGAGTATGAATCCAAATCAATTCATTATCAAATGTTGAAAGGGTGTTTAGAGATTTGGAAATGTCAAAAGTGAGAATTCAGTGACAAGGAAATAATCGAGTTGTGTGGGGAGTAGGCATTTGATATATTTCTTGAAATGAGCTCAGAGTATGAAGACATTCACAGGCTATGCAAATGGTTATTAGAGGGCAACCTTATCAGAGAAAGCTCTTGATAATCATATGGACAAGATGATGACAAATTTGTTTAGTTAACCTTTTTACCCAGTTACCATGAGACTCACTCAATGAGCTGTACAAGTATACAAGGTGGAATGCATAGAACTTAAGCATGGGCTCAACAATATGCTCTTCCATGATCAAAACTGATTTAACTCCCACCACTTGTGAGTGCTCAGCCTTCTTACAGTAGAAGCAAAAAAGATCTTATATACTATCAGGTTATCTGGTGTTGATTATATTGGGTCCCTCTCCTTATGAAGGACTCAACACTTTGTTCTTGATGAGATAAATACAAATTCTAGATACGGATCTTCCTTCTCTGCCTTGAAAGATTATGCCAGCACCATAGTTCATGGTCACAGAGAATGTCTTCATCAGTTGGCATGATGTTCCACACAATATTATCTTTATACAGGGGATTTATTTTATAGCATCATTTTCATACCTGCAAAATTCTGATTTTATCATGTGCCTTATGTGGTCTGTTGAAAATTCATGTTATGAAAAACAGGAGAAAAATGCAGTTAGGATGCAATATATGCCTCAACAGTGGTCAATAAATGGTGCAATTTTTCCCATAGTCAGGAAGTAAATGGTGGATGAAATTAGAACTTCTTGCTATTATCATAGTTCATAATATACTTGATTACTTTTTGCTTCCATAACCACAATTATATTCTTGGCAGATTCAGAAATCCTAATGTATAAGGGAAGAATAAATCCACCAGAAAACAAGATCATGATCTCATGGATGGGAAGATGAGGACATTTCATGTCCTTTTATGTGCTTTTCATGCCAATAAGCCAATAAGAAAATG
Source organism: Solenodon paradoxus (assembly GCA_004363575.1). Classification (NCBI taxonomy): domain Eukaryota; kingdom Metazoa; phylum Chordata; class Mammalia; order Eulipotyphla; family Solenodontidae; genus Solenodon; species Solenodon paradoxus. The sequence goes on from RJWH01003962.1 coordinate 78,954, forward strand.
GAGTCACTGCGTTGTATTAGGCAAATGATTTGAATTTTAGGGACATATTAGGTTGTTGCTCTGTTCTCCAGGCGATGAGTTGGTATGGATGATACCAATTAGATCCCGTGATTTCTGATTTCTAATTAGGTTCAGGATTAGGAAACCAGGTCGTGATATCAGAAGAAAGGGGGTAAAGTGAAAGCAGGGTATTAGTACTCTGAAATGTCAACACAGGCTGACTGTGACCATGCTCAGCTCAAGGTAGCCCTTTAAAACACATCCCTTAACTTCAGAGTTCTAGGTTTTTCTGATATAGAAGTAGTAGCAGCTCAGTGTTACTAGCCCTGGATTAATAGACTATCCCACGTGATTCTACTACATTCTGCCAACATCTTTGTAAATATCCCTTTTAAATACAAACAGTTCTCAAATTACCCTAATTTGTGTGTGCAATTTGTTAAACAATTGGATTGCTATATGATACAATCCCCTCAGACAGAGCTTTTGGTACAACCTACTATTTGTGGTTGAGTGAGTATGTGGCAGATATTTACAGGAAATTTCTTAAGAGTTACTCTGTGCATGTGTATATTTGGAAACACACTGGGTGTAATCAAATCTTACTATTAGTTGATTACAATATCTTTGATAATTTTATCTTTAAAGATTTATGCTATATGACAAAGGACCATTGGGTTTATAGAATTTTTCCTTGTGGTAGAGTCTTGGTTAGGTCTAGAAATATATGGTCACCAAGCATGTGCAGTGAATGTTTAGTGGTCACACAACTTTTTAAAGTTTCATATTTTGTTTGATACTTATTTTATACTTTTATTTTGTTTTTATTTATTGAAATATCATTGAGATTGTTTTGAGTTAGTTCATAGATTTTATTCATTGGTGTCACTCTTGTTCATTTGTGACAGATGTAATGAAATTTTGACTATAATTCTTCATTTTATACTATGCTTGTTATATTAGTATTTATCTGAGTAAGAGTCTACAATAAAACATCTTATAGATTGCATCTGATGACCTAAATTATGTGAAGGTTGACATAGGGAGTAAATTAGATACACCTTAAAAACAAATTTAAGTAAACTAATTGAATACTGGAATATGAGGTGGTAAGATTAATGAAATATACTGACAGCTAAATGATTATTTGATTTGGGGACACTAAAGACAAAAGAGTAAGATTGCAATTAACTCTGTCAAATATTAAAAATATGCATCATGAAGAGGAAAAAATGAAGTACTAAACATAAAGGGCATTTATTTTACTAATTGTACTGTGGTGATAGATTAATATAGTCATACATGTGTTAGGTAAAGGGTTATTAAGAATTGGTGGTTGTGGGTATGATATTGGGATGAAAATGATTCTGCCATTGAAATGGAATATGCGGAAGTGGTTAAAAAGCTGGAGAGCTGCAGAAGTCTGAGTATTCTCAATGGATTATGTCACTTACTTGTAGGTTTGCTGTGAGGCAGTCTGTCTGCAAGGCTTTCATACTTAATGTCCTCATTAACATACTCCAAATTCGACATTAGTTTTAGCATCTGTGTTTGCAAATTGAATTTATGGAAAAACATGAAACATGAACTAATAAAGATCAAATAATTTATATCCAGTCTGTTTCATAGCATTTAATGTCAACTGTGCTTAGGCAAAATTATTGGCAGCTAAGTTCTGGCCTAGGTTGGGATGGGACAAAGGCAGTTTCATGGCTATGAAATAAACACCTGCAATTGTATATGTACAGAAAAGGCTTAATAATACTCATATGAAGTGGAATTTCCAAGTCTAGAGACAAAGAAGTAGGCAAACACTTCAATTTCAAGAAATATACAATAACAATTTTGCCATGAGTTTGAAAAGCTGATAATAGAAATTTCCTGTTTGGTCTGACTTGAGTGCCTACTGTAGTCCTTCAGAGAATAGGGGGGTCCTTTGGTCACTATATTAACCTTAATTGATGCAATGATTTCAAAGGGAAGGGAATGGGAAATGGTATAAAACCTTACATTTGTAGTATATAACAAAGTAATTTGGAGATACTTATAGAATTATTCCTGTGGAACAGATATTTCATGAAAGCAGGTTGCCAAACTCATTAACATTTTTTCTGAGTTGTCAACATAGTATAAAGCTCATAGATGCAATTTCACTCTGAAACTATCAGGGCATAGTCTGAATTTTGGAATCCACTGACCTCATAGTATGCAGTTCTGTCATACAGCAGGATGTACAAACCAAATGCAGAGACTTGCAAATTATGTAAGTTTTTCTTCCTGTATGGTGAATAACCTGGCTTTTACTAGGTCATATTTTCATTGAACATTTTGGATAATATTATAGTATTTGATAAATATTTTAGAAAATAAAATCCATGTAAATAGTTGAGGACATAATGTAACAATTTTAAGTGATACAAATGTTTATTTTATTGGTTAACAAGTCGGTTTATATTTTATGTTGCCATAGAGCTATGGCATTTGGAGTTCTTAATAAGATACCAGAATGGGTGATCATTTTGCAGCATATAAAATAATCCTATTAACTTCATTTCAGTTAAAATTCAAGGAATAAATATTTGCTTCCCTCACATAGACAACAAGATTACACACATGAATAGCAATGCAATTATTCATAAAGAAAATGTTAATAATGATTTCAGTAGCTTTAGAGAAAGGACATCTCAAAAGATCATATAGTTTCTTCAGTATGCTATTTATGGTAATAACTTATTGAGGAAATATTAACATATCCAACATCTTTTTAGTTTCTGAGATTATCATACTAGTGTTGTGCTGATGTTATCAGTCTCCACAAAAGAATAGATTCAATTTCTCTCCTATGAATTCATATTCGAACATTTTTTTCAAGTAGTGTAAATCAGACTGATTTCCAGCATATATAAGTATTAAAGGTAATGTGTATCCTGGTTCTAGCAGAAGTTTGGTAGTAAAAATTATTCTTTCATTTTATCTTTGCATAAATGTTCTTGATACATGCTACAAACTGGATAAAACTTGAAAATCTGCTAAATGAAAGAAAATAGCCACAGAAGACTACGCGTTTTAAATTCCAATTTATATGAAATATCCCAAACATGGAAATCTATAGAGACAGTGTATCAGCAGCTGGTTAGGGCTGGAGACATTGGGAGATGGTAGGGAGAATAAGGCAAGAAGATTCTTTCGAAACTGATTAAAGAATTTTAACATTGTGGTTATGCTTGCATCTTCCCCTGAGAATACTGAAAATATTGATTTGTATACTTTTAAAAAGTGTATCATATGTTTTGTGAATTATATCTCAATAAAGGTATTTAAAAAGTGACGCAAGGAGCTTATATTTAACATCTAACATATTACATTAACTTAGATTTTGCTTTCTGAGTCTTACCATTACAATTTAATAATAATCATGTGTCACCAGTCATATGAAAATATTGTGTACCACTATTTTAAGATATAAAACAGCCTCTAACTTTAAGGACATTAAAATTCAGCAGGAGAGATATAACAAAAAATATATGAAGAGGAGGAGGGACAATAACGTTTATTGAACATTTACTATGTGCCAGAAACTGTGGTACATGATTTACATGTTATTTTATCTTATCTAGAGCTATACACTTTTTATGATTTGTATCTGAGCACATAAAGGTAAACCTATTTATAAGGCTGTTTATAAAGAGATAGCATAGTGAGAATTTCAACCCAGTACTTAGCCAAGAGACAGTGTCTCTAATGACTAGAGTCCATAAGTATACAAACTGCATAATACAAGAAGATTAAGAAAAAATGTCATGAAAAAGTCAAGTAAAATAGAATCATTTGAAGAAAGAACATCTTGTTTTCAGCTCAGGAAGGACTAAGAAAATTAGTTCAGCATTAAAGTGCATAAATATGTTTGGCTGTCTGACTAATTTTTATTGGTTATGCAGCAGATGAATGACGGATGATGCAGCAGATGCAAACCTACCTTATAAATAATTCTTTTTGTAAAATAAATACGGTCAAATGGAAAATGACTTAATTAAACAGTGTCAAAATTACAGCTTTCTCTTTAAAATGCATTTATAATACAAAAAGAAAACATCATAAGATATAAAACCAGAATCCTAAATTTTGCTAATTCTCTTTAGCTCCGTTCAAATTCTTTATCTTCATCTTGAGTTCTCTCAAATTACTTTTGTGTTTGTAATTACAATCCTAATCTAGATTATATTGAATTTTCCCATCTTGTCTGCTTTCTTCTTGACTTTCCTAGTGCTTTCTTCCCAAAAGTTAGTTGAATGTTTTGACTAAAGATTTTCTTAGGAATCACAAAAAGCAAATCCCTAGTAACAACTTTAGTGCTTTTCAGATAAGGCAGATTATTTCACTTTCATTTTGGAGACCACTATTTACCTTTATCTATTTAGTCTGTTGTCCTGTACATATTTCCATAGACCTTTTCTCCATTGTATCTTCTATACATTTAAAACTACAGTATTCCTATAATTACCACATTCAGATGAGTTATTTTAAAATTTCTTTTCCAAATCCTTTACTGGAAGATTGTTTTGGTTATCATCAGAGAAATAATGAAGTAATTTTACCTGCTAGACAGCATTACCAATAAGCATGAAATAGTCTGCAAGATCACTCTCTTCTTCAATAGTTACATTTTAAAAATGCAAACAAATTAACATTTCCTTCTACTCTGAAATAAGCAGTTACCTCTGAATTAATCTTCATAATATATATATATATATACATATGATAGAAGATAAATTATTTTACCTGTCAATAATGAACTATACATTTTAGAGTTCTGTTATTAGTCAGGTTAGATTATGCAATACTGTAATTTAAAAAAAGACCCCGAATCTCAGTGACTTAACACATAACAGTTTATTTCTTATTCTCAAAATGTTCAGCACAATTGCATCAGTTCTCCAGGACAGGTTCTTATAAACTGACTTAGAGATACAGGCTGAATCCACACATTTCTTTCATGTCATAATCACAGATAGAGAACTGGAGGGTCATGCAGGATTTTTACTGCTCCTTTATCAAAATGACCATCACTTGTTTACTTTCTTTCTGCAATCCCTCTTCTAGTAGTCGTCAAATGGCGCTGCAAGAGGTTGGTAAGTGTATAGGAGCACATATCTATTGGTAAACTGTTAATGTATTTGTCACATTCTACAAATAATACAAACTTTTTTATATTTTAATGAACAATTTTGAAAAACTTCATATGGATACAAAATATCCCTTTAATATAATAGTTTTATTAGCATATACCTATATTTTTAAAGAACAACTAAAGTTATGAAGCCTCAAGGTGTTCTAAAATGGCATTGCAATGATAATTTTCCAAGAATCTTACTAATTCTGATATTTCCACTGAAACAATCTGGGAAGCCAATATGTTACTTACTTTTCAGATGCTTTCTATCTTTATAACTTTATTTGTGATTCAAGCAAACTAATGTGTAAATGGCAATTAAAAAATAATTATTGGTTCTCTTCTAATGCCAAAATACTTTGCATATATGATATCACAATATGCACATCCTCTGTAATGGGTGTTTTTTCAGACATCAGTTTATAACTCATATTACTTTGATATATAAAAACATAAATTAAAAATAATTTTCAACTCGTTTCAGCATTAGTGGTAAATGTGAATTTGCAAGACATTAGGCACAAAATCTTAGTAAAATTTGACATAGAAAAATCAATTGTCATTATCTCATAATTTAATCTCCAATTTTATTTCAGCATTAATGCTTAATAGAGCAAAGTTATAACAGCATACTTACTAAGACTTTGGCAGTATTTTTCTGTAATTAGACACACAGTATAATAGAGGTCTGGCACTAAACTTATTTACAGTAAACCTGCTTTCATATGAAGGCATTACAAATTAAAAAACAAACAAACAAACAAAAAACCCTCTTGTTTACAAGCTAAGTATTCTGGAAAGTGCAATTATGAAATTACAAACTTGAAACTTGTATCCTAAAAATAAATCATAAAAAAGGGTTACTCTGTTATATAGAATATCCCTGGATAATCAAAACTTAATAGCACAAAACATGCAAAATATTTCAGGATGTTTATTAAGCCAAAGATAGCAGGGACTATTTAAAACAATTCCCTTCCAAAGGGAAACAAACTTAACTCAAATAATGTACCAACTTAGCATTAAATATTATTCAGCACTATTAAAGTGGAGGTAAATATCATAGAACTGGAGGCTTCTATTGTAAATTGTTGTCTTTTTGTTCACTTGAAGCAGCATACATCAACATCCTAAAATCTCATTATATAAGAAAAGAATGGCTACTGCACTGGCAAAAATAGAATGTGTAAGGATAAAAGGCACACTATTCATCTAGTCAAAGTGATAGCAAACTCTTCCTCCCCACAAGCCCTTTCCCCCTGTAAAAAAAAGTTTATTAAGCAGATAAGTAAATTAAACTAAACTTCTCTTCAAAAGTAAAGATTTTGAGACATAAGTATTTAAGTACTTGCTTCAAAAATGTCAATTATAAACATCTGGATATTTCTGACCATATTTTTACAGATATATCCAAATTAGATACTTTCAATACTAGATAACACTTTTTGGTCAAAATAACTTATTATCTAAAACATTTTACTTTAATTCTAAACATTTTCTCCACTAGCATGACAACAAAGTATTAGCTTTCAGAGGAATTAATATTGGAATGAAAAATACACAAAAATAATCCTATATTTAAGCTGCAGGCAACAATTATGGCACTTTCTGTCACAGTGGCATTTAACTGGCAACTCAAAGTCCAGAAGTGATTCTACTAACAGAGAAACTCATGCATTTTGGTAAATAAACCCTAATATTCACAGTTGAAGTTTCCTTTAAGACCTTGTTTTTTAAAATAGGTAAATCTTATTTTTTTCTTGATGTTACTCTGACTTGCGACTTGAACTCGACTTCTTTTTCTTCTTCTTACTATGTTTCTTGTGTTTCTTCTTCTTCTTTGCTTTATCTGTTGCTTTATCTCGCTCTTCATGCTTTCTCTTCTTTTTTGCTTGCACCTCCTCTTCATAATCTGAATCTAATGAGGACTCAGATGACAAAGGTTTATCCTCGGGATAAGTCTTTTTTCTCTTTTTGCTGAGACTTCCGATATACTTTTCTTTTCCTGTTTCATCCTTTGACTTTTTCTTCCTTTTTGTAGATTCTTTGCCCTCTCGTTCAGATTCATATGTAGAGCTTTCTGATGATTTGTAGTAACGTTTTTTCTTTTTCTTTCTCTTTCTATTTTTTTCTTGTTTCTTTTCATCCTCAGAATCTGAAGAACTGCTTGAAGATTCAGAGCTTGATGAGGACGCTGAAGATGGACAAGATTTCTTCTTTTTCTTTTTCTTTCTTTCTCTTTTTTTGGATGAGCTCTCATTTCCACTTAATATTTTCTCTCTACTTTTTTCTAATTCTTTCTTCCAATTCTCATTCATTTTTTCTTCAAATTCAGCTAATGCCTTAGAGCCTTTCTTTTTATTTTCTAATTGCTTCTTCACTTCTTCCCAGGTGGGCCTTGGTCGATTCAGATAATCTTGTATTGTTGGGCCTGCAGACTGAGCTGGGCCCCTCCATCTGGCCATTGCTATAGGATTCATATAGGCAACTCGATTATCTCGCTTCCCCATGATACCAGATGTTTACCAGAGCAGACTCTCAGTTACTAGGGAGAAAAAGGATAGATACACTTTTTAAATTAATCTACTGTTATACAAAGTGAACTCAATTCTGTGACAGAAGCAGATGGAATGACAAAACATCTTTAATATAAGACAAAATAGACATATAAGTTAATTAATCATTGTCTATCACATAGTATACACACATAGTATAGTACAAATTCCAAAGTGTCAGACCTTGGGAATAAAGAACATACATATTCAAGATAGTTTCATATTTTAGACACTCCACAATTTCTTACAGTATTTTGTACACCTCATGAAAGGCTGTTAAACCTAAACATTTTAATAATTATTCCCTTTTATATTACTTATTTACCTTTTTATTTCTTGTAATATGCCTTATGTAGAATTAAAGAGAGAACTTTGGCAAGTTAAAATCTGTAGCAGGTCGAGCTTCTCCAACTTAGGAAAGTGTACTACGATCCACTTCACTCTACAACAGAAACTTATACTTTAACCTAAAAAATCCCTTTCCCTCAACATTCATATCCAATTCATTAGTCAATCCTGCTGCTAAATCTCCACAATATGTCTCATATCCATTCACTTCTCTGAATACATTGGCATAATTTTAGTCAGGTACTATCACCTCTCACTTGGTTGTTAAACTCTAGCATCTACCACGTTTATTGTATATAAGGGATTAGACTGTAGAAATGGATGTTCTCACTTGATTTCTGCACTAATTCCATGAGCTTGATTATATTATTAATTTATTCTATTATTGCCATTCCAAAGATGAAGAAACTGAGGCTTATAGAATTTGAGTAACTTGCATAAAGTAACAGAGCTAATAAAAGGTAGAGCCAGGATTTAAACCATAGCAGCATGATTCGAAAACCCTTGCAATATATTGCTTCCTTCTATCAACCTCTTAATTGATGGCCCTATTTTTTCACGTGCTTTCTCCCATTCCAGTGCCACACTACAATTAAAAAGATGTTAAAATACTCTATTGTCTTTACATTTCTGTGAGACTCATATCCAAATTCCTATGAAGATCCTATATTATCGTCTTGCTTATCTCTCTTGCTGCCATCTAGAGTCATTCAGCAATTTTTGTCATTTTTCAAAAAAATTTATTCTCTGGTCTTCTCTTGGTTTCAGGAATACAGTAAGCTTCAGGTTTAGCCATCATGGTCAGTTCCAGCTCATCCTTCAGATCTCACTTTAAATGTAAGTTTCTCAGAAAAGTTACTATTAGGTTAAACTACATAAAATTGCTAATTTTATACAGAAAAACAATTAAATAAAGTATTTTCATATGGCTCAATCTTATACTAAAGCATAAAGTTGGAGAATTTGAGCAGGTAATTTCAAAATCATGGATTTTTCCCTATAGTTATTATTAAGCAAGAAAGTATTTTAATATAAAAGAAAGATGATCAGACATAGCACTGATTTTTTTGACAGTCCCCATTTTGACACAATCTTTTAAGTAAACTTCAGAATGTTTCAGTGATTCTTATTGATGATTTCTTGTATTTTATTTGTTACATTCTTGATCTTATTCTATTTCCTCCTCAGTTCTATGGAACTCCTCTTAGTTTTCTCTGTCATTTTAATTTTTACTCCTACTCTAAATATATGTCAATGTCATTATTTCCCTAGCTAGATTACAGACTTTAGTTCATATTCAACTTACTGGTTTTTGTTTGTTTGTTTGTTTGTTTTTAAAGGAAAGATGCAGGCAGGAATGAAGGTGAGTAGGCAGGCAGGCAGGGAGAGGAGGAAGAAGTATTTTATTTTATTTCCATTTAGCTGTTTACACGGGTTGTTTCCCTGCTGGATCCAGGACTCAAACCCAGGAGTATGTAGCTGGCATCCTTCTGAGGCTATTGACCTAACTCCTACCCCACTAGGGCACACCCTACTGGTTCCTTATGCTATTTAGAATAGCACAATCCATTCTAATTCAATTTCTTGAGATCTAGTACTGATATCAGCTGGAAAGACAGGCAGAGGTGAGTTAAGAAAGACTCATGCAAAGTTAAAGAGGTTAGTATTTAGTCTAAGGGACTTAATAAAGCTAATAGTGGAATACTGACTATTTTAAGCAGGGGAGTTATATGATCATACTTCAATGTATAATAGAATTTTTTTACAGTGTGAAAAACGGAATGGAGGTAGGTAAGATTGAAGGCAATGGGACCACTTAAGTATTCATGCAGACAAGAAATGAATCTGAATTAAAACAGTGGCATTGCGAATGAAGAGAGTGGAGAAATATTTGAAACAAGTTGAGGAAATTTACTGAAATTAATGACTAATTAGATACAAATGAGGAGAGAGAGAAAGGAATCTAATTCTAGCTTGAGAGACTAGATAAAAGACAGTGCTTATAAGTAAGTATAATGGATAAAAACAGACTTTGAGAAGTTTCAGGTTCAATGGGGACTCAAAGTTTGAGATAGTTGCCTATGAGGCATCTGAATGAATGTGCACGTAGGAAACTGTATGCATGGGTGCTGGTACTCAAAGTGTTCTGAGAGATATAGGACTGGCTGTCACTGAGCGATAGCTCTAATCATGCGAAAAAAATTAAATTACTCTGGAGTGAATTTTGAGTGAAAAAATGTTTGCACATGGATCCAACTTAACAATAATATGCAAGGGTTTGGTAGAGAAAGCAGAGTCAATAAAAACACTTTAGAAAATTACGTAAAGTGGTAAGAGCTAAATTAGTATCAGGGCAAATAAAGAGTCACATAAACACAGACAGATTATACAAGTTTCAAAATTTCAGGGACAGTAAAATAATCCTCAAATACATCTGTTCATAAATTTCATTTGGATAATTTTTAAATATTATTTTTGGGAAAGACTTATAAGTCCATTAATAATGAATGGGTAACATGAATTAGAGTATACTTATACAATGCGATTTTATATTCTTAACATATTGTTGAGTGAAGCTTACTAAATGTAAATATTGAGTATCTCCGTGTATTCTGGAAGTATTACCTCCTTTTGTGCATTTTTCTATAATGTTTGCAATTGCTATAATGAACAGGTATTACCTTTACCTTTGTAAACCCAAACCAAAAAATAGAGAAAGAAAAGATGTCACTGGCAGTAATATTAAATGTACTAGATAGGTCAAGTGAGATAAGATCTGAAAATGACCATTATATGTCTATGAAGAATCATTAATACATTTAGCTAAGGTAATTTCAATTAAACAGTGAGGGCAGTAGCCAGATTACAGTTGGATAAAGACTAAATGAGAAGTGAGAAAGTAGAAACATAGGAGTATATAGACTTATTTGAGAAGGAAAGTAATAAATATTTAACTATAATCAGGGATGTAGAGTTAAGAAAATTATTTCTTGTTTTTATTATAGAAGAAACTATCATATTCACAGTGTCTAGAATGATAAAACATAAAGAAAACACTATAAAATGATAGAAAAGTGGGAATTAGTAATGTGGCAAAACCACAGTGAAAGCAGAAAGGAATTAAATTAAAGTCATAGGTAAAAGACTCCTCTTGCATGAGCAGAGGTGAAGAAGAAAGAATGGGCTAGATGCCCATTTCTGGTGGGGAGAAAGATGAAAGAAATATCAGGTAATTGCTATGAAATTTTCACTCAGCAGTAGTTGCCAGCGTTATCTGCCAAGATTAAGTCAGGCCTGCAGGAGCACAGACATTTTGAGACCAATAAAATTTTGGATTAACAGCAGAAAGGAATGGGAGTGAGTGCTGATGCCAGACAAGTGTTGTGGGAGGCCTGCAGAAAGGCAAAATATGTGTGTTCCTTTCTCAGATATAAAGCAGATCAAAAAAAGATAAAAAGTAACAACAAAAAAGCCTCTTGCTCAGAACTTCTTTGTTTTAAAGAAATATTGTGTTTTACCTTGTACCTATATTATAGAAATTTGATTCTCTGTATTTCTATTTATTTGTATGAAATATGATTATTTTGTATAAAGATATCATTATGAAAAATCTATAGGCAATCAGGAATTAAACAGTCATTTCTTCATTCTAACATCTCCCTTTTGACCATTTGTTAGGTGTGAGACACTACGTGATTTTCATGGGAACTGTGGTTTAGTAAAGGTCAATGTTCATAATATAAATATCAAACAAATGACTATATAATATATATAATACATAATTATAATAGTGATTGGGATGAAGAAAAAGTACAAGATGCTATGACAGGTAGAATGAAGGACCTAATTCAAAATGAAGATAAGCTGTGATTTAGTAACATAATCTGAGACCTGATAAATCAGAGTTTAACAGATAAAGAATTTAAACTGAATGGGAATAAAAGAGCCAACACTAATCAAATGTTCCAAGTAGGTGGAATATCATATGAAAGGCCCTAAAATAAAAAGGAAAAGCTAAATACAGTGCACACTGTTTACATTATTATACTGTCCTAACCTAGTGATAAAATGCTTCCTTCTTGAAAATGATTACATCTGTCATTAATCATTGAATACACTCATGTAAAAGCTGATGTGTTTATGTTATTTAAAAGCATATTTAATGCTTCACAGTATAATTTCTATTGTAAATGTCACCAAGGGTAATTATTTTACAAATAATTTCATTGAATTTTCATAGACACATACAGCATTAGACACATTCTCACTTTCACTTGAGTTGAAAATCTAATAGTGGCAATCACTTGGAGATAATCTTAGGTGCCTAATTCCTCTGCAAAGATCTAGACATTTGGATGAGGCATCATAAAAAGATGTTACTATGTTACTGTTTATTTCAGTAACATAGTTTTTAAACTTACATGCTAGTGTGAACAAAGAGCAATAAGTTTCTTTTAATGGAAACCTTTTATAAAGCTACATAAAAGATTTAAGATAGCAATAAGTCTACTAAATCATAAAATAATACTCTATATGTATCTACTATAATACCATTAATTATCAAACTATATTTTATCATTTCACATCGAATGCTAATATAGATAACAACCACAGCACAATCTAATTCACAGTTCAAATAAGAGGCAAGGAGTAGGTTTAAGGAGAAATTTAATGATACTTCACTATTACCTGAAAATATCTTGCTCTTCTAGGTATGCACAATAAGATATCCTATTTTCTAAATAGAACTTAAGCACGAATACATTCTATCGTAATTGTTAATATGATACTTTTGAAGTAAGAAGTATTGTTTTCTATCTAGATTGAGCTTGAAATGATGGAAAGTTATGTCACATTGAAACTATTTTCCTCATGTGGATTCCCTCTAGCATAGTTGTGTCATAGAGTACTTGTCATTCAGAGAAAAGATGTAGAAATTGAAATACTGCCTCCTCTTTAATTCCTCCACAGGACTATTAAATGAGAAGGAATTAGTCTTTATCATTTCAAGGATGATGCAGAAAGCTTACAGCAGCAACAAAATATTGCAGATGCAAGTGATAAAACAGAAAACAATGTTATAAGAGAAGTTTTAAGTATGAATTTTAGCTAAAATGTTTATTTTTTAAAGAAATGAGTACTTCACCCTCTTATTTATCTTAATATAGTTAATGCATTTTTGCTTTATATTCATAGAAGCAAAACATTGTTATTTTTAGCTTTTATGCTAATCAAGTGAAATGACTTTCTTTAAACAAATTTATTTTAGAAGTTTTAGATTTACAGAAAAGTTTTTCTCATAGATTTAATTTTGAAGTTCTTGGGAGGAAACACAGAAAAAGTACCACTCTCATATCAGTATTAAGGGGGCATACTAAGCTAACTTATCACTGATGTTAATATTGATCATTTTGCTTGATCACTTGTCACTTCTCTCCACTGTAATCTTACCCCCTCCTTTTTCCATACTCTACTCTTTGGAAGGACATCATATCTGTAGTCCACACTTTAGGAATGGGTGCTTATGCTCCATTTCATTGATGGAGGAATATCTATATAAATTATTTGGAATTTATATATATATATGGGATATTTTTCCATTCATCCCCATTACTTTATATTTACAATAATTTGTATCACTATGAATTCATGAATATTGATTTTACACTTTGGGTAATATTCCAGTACTACTTCATCTTGCTGAAATTGCTCCAGCTGTGTCCATGGGAGCTCTTCAATTAACTTTTGTGATCCTTTGACATACACCTATCTTTTGTTTCTTAAGCACTTTCTTATGATCCTATAAGATGAACCAGTGTCATTTTGTATAGCCCTATATTAGCCCTATGATCAACCATTTCTTCAAAGAGCCCTGGAATCTTTACTGTAGAAAAATACTAGGAAACAAGATCTAGATGCTGGGTGTATTCATTGCTATTGGGGTATTGTTTTTAGGACTTCTCAGAAGACAAGAGCTGGGAAATATACGAAAAGAGTTTAATTCATTAACATTAAGTTGAACAGGGAATGTAACTAACAATCTAAATAATTTTGAAATAGTGTGCAGAACACTATATGGACTATAATGTGACATTCAGGTGACATGACTGACTGATCAACAGAGTCATGCTATAGTTATTTCTTGACTAGCAGGAATGGAACTCCCCTGCATAAATTTCTAAAATTGATCAAAAAGCATGGAAGTATATTCTAAAGAAAAGGGCAAAGTTCCTCAGAGGGACCAGTTTTGTCCCTTTGATACTTTGCCCTAATCAAAAAAAGATGAACAAAACAACAATATTGTTTATAGTGACAGCATCAATGTTTTAAGTAACCTCCTGTAGAAACTATTACATATATATGTATATGTATATATATATATATATACACACACGCACACATATATATATATATATGCACTAAATTCAAGAAAGCATTTGACAAAAAGGTACTCAGGTTGTCATTGCATTTGATACATTTTGGATACTCACTGGTGACTTTCTTAAGTTTTCTTGGACAACAAATTTTACCCTAGAAAATGAGTTTAGATGTGGATAGTTGTGACTATACACAGCTTAGCACAAATGTCTTAGAGCTTTGAAAATTCAGTTCCTCTACTCAATTGTTCACCTTACATGAACCAAAACTAGTTGAGTATCATTTTCTTCTCATCTGTATGATGAGTATTTCCGTGGAAAAAAAACTCACAATAAGATTTTCCACACGCCTTCTTCCTGCTTTCCCAATTTTTATTTCAAAAGTATCTCATAATATCAAATTTATAGAAACATCTGAATGGTACCATCAAGTCATAAAGCTTGTTAAGTCATAGTTTTTCAGCTCTAAACACCAAAAATCATTTTTATTGCCATTCTACCAAAGTGAAAATGAAATGTTATTCATATATAAGGGTTTTAAAGTGAGAATGAGCTGCATCATCCATGTATTCCTCATATTTTTATCTATTTTACTGTTTAAAAGTGAAACATTTTATATTAGAGGATAATGAGATACATCTTAATGTAACGCACCGTATTACCAATTGATTTATGGTCTAAAATCTGTCAACTTTTTCCTAGATTTAGTTGTACTAGGATTACCTGTCACTTCTTCTGAATAAGTTATGAAATATTAGACTTCAAGCGAAGGAAAGAAAATATCAGTGAAATCCCTTGCTATTTTCCTACAGAACATATTAAAAACACATTTGATTATGCAAGGCTTTAAACTTACTTGATTTTACATGTATCAATGCAATAATCACTGCCTTCTGTACCTTCCACATTTTTAAAATATATTTCTAAAAACAGAACAGACAATTTGATCCAACATACATATGTATACATGAATTATAGTTTGACTATGAAATAACTAAAATCAGTTATTTACTGAAGCTGGGTATATTTACACTAGTGCCATCAATTCTCACGTTAAAAAAGATTACATATGCTTATTTTCTAAAAATTTCAGATGACTACAGATGCTTATTTCCTTAAAAAAAGGCCAGAACATATAGACTTATTTGTTATATTAACTAAACTATAAATGCTTATTGGAAATAATAGTAAGGCATGTTCGAAAACATCCCAACTAAAAGATTTGTATTATCATTACTTTATCATTTTGGAATAAAAAGGACATTTCCATGACTGGCCTGATTTGAAAGAACATGTGAAAGTGAGCCTCAGGAAGAGAAAACACAGTTTTCAATTTCAAGAGGAGCACCCAGAAAGAATTGACTGGATGAAGACAAAGTATCTAAGGAAAATTTACTAGACAGGCCAAATAAAATTTACGGATATGGTATATTATCATTAGAGTCCATTATCACTAGAGTTGAAGGACCAGCTCCCCTATTTACTTGATGAATGCTTTCAGACAAATCATATAACATCTCTGTCTCAGATCTTACATCTGAAAATTGAGTTAACACATGATATATATATATATATATATTTATATTTGCAATTCCATCATCTATCATGAGATCCAAATGAAATACTCATTGGCTGTGGTTTAAAAACTATAAAAATGTATATAAATATAAAAAGGTGAAAATTCTATGACTACTATTAGCCATATAAATGTTTATATAGATTATATTATCTAATTCTCACAACTCCATGAAGTAGGTACTATTATTTTTACCATTTGATAGAGAAGGATACTCAGTCTCTGGAAGGTTAAGTTACTTGTGATCTCATAGTTCGTACATGTTAAAGTTAAGATTGAATCACTAGCAGTCTGATATAAAGCCTACACTTAATGAAAGAATGCTATAGCATGAAAAGTAGCTGCAAATTCTAACTGAAGACTATAATGAAAATACAATGCTCTTTGCAACTGCAAATTTATCCTTCAAGTTCAGAAGTTCATAGGATAGATGTTCCCCTGAAAGGGCAGAAGAGAGGCCAACATTAATAAAATTTAAATTAGTTGATTATATGAGTTTTTATTTAATTGGGGAAATGAAGCAGGTGTTTTAATAATTCAAAAAATAAACCTAATTTTTTTAGCTATATGAAACAAATCTTCTAAGGGTGAGAGTGAAAATGGGAGTCAACCAGCCAATGCATTTTTCTAAATTACCATGTGGCTAGATGCAAATAAGACTTATGATAATGAGGATAACCGCTGAAAATGAAAATTCATAGAAACTTCAATAGTACCATTTATTATTTGCCTATCCGACCTGATTGTAACAGAAAGAAAAATGAAATGATTTAAGTCTTCCTTTCTTCACAGCTACAAATATGAGAATGTTTAAGGAATAATATTAATTGTAATGAACTAAAAGGAAATTGAAACTATCCAAATCAACGGGTAAACTCCGGAGTTGCTTTCATATTTCATGTTATTTATTACTTACCTCAGTTCTTTCATAAAGCAGTATATGTTTCCATCTTTTATATTTTTGACTGTCATTTGTAATTTCCTTTTCCCTCACTAGACTGCAGATCCCTAAAGGATAAAGGCTATAGCATTGCCTAAGCTACCATGCTTTATCCACCAATTTGGCAGATAATCTAGGTCACAAAATTTGCTAACCTGAAACCTAAGGGCATGCCATATAGACCCAATTTATCAGTTATTTTTACCTACTTTTTATATCATTGCTAGCAGCAGTTGTAGTAATCAGGAATATAAGAAAGCTCAACAACAGGAAGTCGGTTATTTTTATCTAAACTCCCCTGAATCCTTTTCTCCCTCTGACAAACACAATGACTCTAATGAACATAGATGCAAAACTCCTCAACAAAATATAAGGAAATCAAATTAAAAAGTACATCAAAAGGATCTTCCATTATAACCAAATGGGATTTATTCCAGGTATTTAAAAATGATTCAACTTCTGCTAATCTATTAATGCAATACACCACATCAACCAAATTCAAGGAACATTATATGATTATATGATCATATCAACAGATTCAGAGACATTATTTGACAACATTCAGCAGCAAATGATCACAATAACTAAATAAAATATGAACATAAGGAACATACTTCAATACATTAAAGTTGATATGTTAAAACTGCAGTCAACATCATAATCAATGGTGAAAATGGAAACTGTTTCCTCTAAGATCCAGAACAAGGCAACTGTTGTGTCCATTCTCACCACTAGTATCCAACATTGCAATGGAAATTCTAGTCAGAATAATTAGGCAAGAAGAAACAAAAGGTAACCACATTAGAAAAAAAAATAAAAGCATCACTATTTGCAGATGACATGAAGATATACATAGAGTCTAGAGAGTCCATCTACAAATCATTGGCATTAGATGAGTATAGGAAAGTGGAAGGCTACAAAATTAATTGCAAAAATCTGCTGTATTTTTATATGCAAATAATGATAGAAGAAAAAGAAATTAATAAAAATGTATCATTTACAACAGAAAATATAATTAAATACCTTGGAATACACTTAACAAAGGAGGTGAAAAACGTATACAATGAAAACTACAAGAAATTGTTAAAATAAATAGAAGATACAAAGACAGGTAGATATCCCATGCTCATGGTTGGGAAGAATTAATTTTGGTAAAATTGACATTGTACCTAAAGCAATATATAGATTTAATGCAATTCCCATGAAAATTATTCTGGAATTTGTCAAGAAAATAGAACTAAAATTTTAAAAGTGCATATGAAATCATAAAAGACCCCAAATAGCTAACGCACTGATGAGACAAATAATAAAGGTATCTCATATCATGGTTTTAAACTATATACAAAGTGGTAGTAATCAAAAGAGTATGGTACTGGAATAAAAAGACATACAGATCAGTGGAAAAGAACTGAATCATCAGAAATAAACTCACAAATATATGGTCAGTTAATTTATGATAAAGAAACCAAGAGTATACAATGGGGAAAAGAAGGTCTTTTCAAAAAACCTGTTGGGAAAACTGGATATCCACATGAAAAAGGATGAAATTAGGTCATTAACACTCTACACAATAATTAATTCAAAATGAATTAGAACTTGTAGGTAAGACTGAAAGCTATAAAATACATAAACGAAAACATAGGCAATAAATTCCATAATGCTGGCCTTGGAGGAGTCTTTGGTGACTTGATTCCAGTGCCAAGAGAAAGAAAAAATAAGCAAATGGTTCTACATTAAGTAATAATGCTTCTGCAGAACAAAAGAAACTATCAACAAAATGAAAAGGCAGAGACTGGGGGGAGGGAGATGAGGTATAAAAAAATGAAAAAGCATCCTACTACATGGAAAATATATTTTTACATCATTTATCTAACAAGGGGTGAATACTCAAATTATTTGAATAAGTTAAAACTCAACAACAGAAAATTAAACAATCCAATCAAAAAGGAGACCAAAAATAAGAAGGGAATTTTTTCCAAGAAGACCAACAGATGGCCAACAAATATTCAAAGACATACAGATGGCCAGTAGGCACAGAAAAAAAAATGTTCCACATCTCTTGCTATTAGGAAAATGTAAATTATAACAATAAAATATCACCTCGCAACTTGTGAATGACAACTATACAAAAGTCAGGAAACAGCAAGTGTTGGCCAAGATGTGGAGAAAAAGGAACCCTTTTACACTGCTGATGGGAGTGCAAATTGGTGCAACAATTTTTTAAAACACTATCCAGATTCCTTAAAAAACAAAAACAAACAAAAAAAGCACAGAGCATCTAAATTCCAAATGATCCTATTATTTCACTTTTGCGAAATTATAAAAAATACAACACTAAACTAAATTAAATAGCTATATTCAAATTCCCTTTTTTATTTCAGCATTATTTGCAAATAGTCAAGAATTGGAAACATCTAAATACCTACGTACAGATGGTGATGTGGTATGTATGCACAATGGAATACTGACCAAATGTAAAAAAAGATGAAGTTCTGCCATTTGTGACAACATGGGTAGAACTACAGGGGATTATGCTAAGTGAACTAGAAGGAGAAAGAGAAATACTGGATGATTTCACTCATGTGTAATACAAAAAAGCTAATGAAGATACAAAACAAAAAATAAGCCTTGGACACTGAGAACAAAACAGGTTGCTAGAGGGTAAGGAATTTGGTGGGTGGTAGCAAAGGATAGCGCAAGTCCAATGAACAGTGGTAGAGGACTATCAGATATTTGGTGGTTAGTGTGGTATATTATCATGTATTTGATAAAGAATGAGCTGTATATCTAACCTTATATTGCTTAATAAATCGGCTACCTCAATAAAACAAAAACCTTTAAAATATTTTGAAGGGGTATCTTGAGTTATGTAACATTGATGGGTATTATATGACATAATGGAATTAAGTTATTAAGCATATGGAAAATGATCTTATTTTTAGGAGATACATGCTGAAATATATATAAAGCATCATATGTTTTTCAACGTTAATTTCAAAATGTGCAGCAAAACAAAGAAAGCAAATACAATAAAATGTAAAAGTTTTCGACTCTAGGTTTTTGTTATATAGTTATTCATTGCAAAAGTCTTTCACTTTTCTACATGATTGAAAATTACATTAAAAAGTTGCAAACTCTGTTAATTTTTGAGAGAAAACAGAGCCACTGCAAGTCACTAAGGAAAAACATGGTCTAATTGTTCTTGCTCATCTTAAAAAATTGACTTTTTTATTTTATTATTTGATCAGATAGAAACTCTCAATTGCTGAAAAATGAATAAATGTGATTTCTTTCAGTATCTCTGATATGACATATTTACTATACTCCTGTTTTTTTCATGGTCTACTTTCCTCCCTACATGCAACTTGATATAATTTATTTAGATAAACTGTTATCCACGTCCTTGATAGTTAGACCTGATAATTAATGCTGCTAGAACATTGTATTTACTCCTTCAAAACTCATTAAAATGATAATTATTTGCATATCACTTGTTTAATAACATTTCCCCCACTAGATTATATACTCTCTAAGAAAATAGATTTAAAAAACAAATTGAACCTGTTTATTGTATCATGATAGATCAGATCAATGCCTGAAACTCTCAAAAAATCAACATATACACTTGTTACTGTTTCTCTCATTTAAAATTCAATAAAAACCCACCTTTCTCAACCCCATTTCCCTTATTATCTAGTGTTCCATTTCTCTGTTACCTTTTCCGCAAAAAATCGTCGAAAGATCTATTATACAGTTGTCAACTCCTTTCCACATATTCTCTCCTGAAAAGCACAAATGGGGTTTTTACCTTGATCACTCCATGGGAACTTTTATTGTCCAGGTTACTAGCAACCTCTGTGTCACTAAATCAAGTAATCAATTCCCATTCTTTATCTCGATTCCATCAATCAGCATCAAGTGATAGTGTGGATCAATTTTTCCTCCTTGAAACACTAACCTCAATTGGCTTCCAGGACTACACACACTCCTCTCACCTTCCTAGCTGTTTCTTTCCAGTCTCCTTTTCAGGTTCTTTCATTTTGGACAGAAATAAATGAGAAATGAGGTATCTGTTAAATTCCTTATACTAAGTTGGCCACAAGTTTTGGACTATAGAACTAAAAACGTAAAGACAAAAAAAAACGTAACCAAATTTAAAGATGTATGCTGACAAGAACAAATGGTTCTTTTAGTCAGGCAAAGTAATAATTCTCTTTAAAATTTTATGATTAAAACTTTCTCACTATAGTACTTATTCAATTATAAACATCCACTATACATAACTATAGATTGTTTCCTGTTCTCACACTTTTGCTACCTGAAATTGGTCACCTATTATTTTTTTTTCATTTTTTATTAAAACTCCTCTTACCTCAATGGAATTATTGCTCTTAAATCCAATTTCTAAACAAAATTATTTCCCAACTCTGGGACTACTATTTTATATTTATACAGTGCTTTTAAATTTACAGAGTAAATTAACAAATCAATACTGAATGAGGTAAATTTTATGAAATAATTTAACAGTCTAAAACACTCCAAGGAATAAATTAATTTTCTATACTTTGATGACCAATGCAGACACTTCTGATAGCAATAACAGATATTATTCCAAGATAGTAATTTAAAATCTGGTTCCAAAAACCCTTCCTGGGATCTGCAATATTCTCCTTTTTCCAAATATGCTACCACTGTGAGGTTTTATTTTCCTGATATACTACAACCAAAATATAAAATTATGAAAGACTGACTGTAGAATCAGACTTAAACATTAAGTCAATATACAAAAATGTAAAATAATACAACTCTACTCTCAAGATATTTTTAATTTGGAAAATATATACTTTACATAAAATATTATCGAATTAATATGTGATGGTCTAATTAGTGTTTTCAAATGAACTGATATTTTAAACGTTTGTTTTAATTTTAATACCATAAATATCGTTATTTTTTATAATTTAATACTTGCCACATAAATAGATATTTGCGGTCCTCACTAATTTGCAAATGTTAAAAAATCCTTAAACTAAACATTTTGAGAACCACCACACTGAGGAAATGTTTCTCTAAGGATATCCACTGACCATCTGCATGAGACATATCTGGATTACTTTAAAAAAAATAAGGATTTCTATACTCTGACAAAATTTTGGGGTAATGAACTTTTACACTTTTAAAATGGTCCTCAGATGATTCTTCAGCACACTAATGTTAGAAAAATCTAATTAAAAAGTACATAGACTTTAGCATGTAATGGATTTACCTAGTTCTTCCATTTCCTGGATTTGTTTTGTTTTAAAGGAAAATTGCAGGCAGTAATGAAAATGAATAAGAAAATAGGCAAGAAGAGAGGAGGAAGAATAATTTATTTATTTAGCTTAGTTGTTCATCTTGGTTATCCCCCCCCGGCGCCCCGTCCGATGATGGAATCTAGGTCCTTGGGACAGAACCTATAATCGTTATTCCACTATTCAAAACCACTATTCACCATTTTCTTACTCTTCCCCCTCGCCCATCTCCTGAACCCTCTTCCAATTGCACATCCTTAGTAAGTTACTTATTTCTGGAAGTAGCTGGAAAATGTCTATGTAAGAGAGGTTTAGGAGCAGCAATCTGGTAGTTAAAAGAAAGCTTTGGACTTATAAAGTCGCGGTTTTCTGTAAGAACCACATAGCTTTATTTGGGGTGTCTATGAGGAGATGATGGAGATGTGCGGGGCGGGGAGAGCTGTGATAATTTCTCCTAGACCACTCCTTGTCATTATCACTTATGTGTTTGACTCTGCTCCTGAATAGGAACAGTTTCCTCAGAGGATTTTCTGTTTTTCACCGTGAAGCACACGGCGCTGAGTTGAAGCTGCTCGCCATTTTGTCTTCCCTTAACCCCGCCCCAAATCAAATGTCCTTATGAAGCTGCCGTCAACTTCCTCACACTTTGCCTTCATTTGAATATGCGGTTCTGACCAATCAGAGGCCTGCAATCGGTTATGATGTTATTTAGCCAACTAACAGAAATATAACAGAAAACTACGACCTTTTGTCTAGCAGTGAATATATTCTTTAATGAAGTTTTTGTAAAATAGTGCTAATTAAGTTATCATCCACCAATCCTTAGTATCGAATCGTGTAGGGTATTTTTTTTTTAAATTACAGATCACGTACTCTATCCCAGACCGAATAGACCAGTATGTTTGCGAATAAGAAGTAGAAATTTTGTAACTGTAATAACTTCCACAGATTACTTAGGTATAAAGCCTGAAGGTCGTTCCGCAGAATAAATTTCAATCAGAAAAAAATATAGGAAAAACATTCTGTATCACAATCTAATTTTTTTACAAATTGCAAATGGGCAGATTATGTCACACACACGCCCTTCTAAATACATATATTTCCCTTCTTCCATGATGACATACTTTATTATTCTGTCACTGTGCTATTATCAACAGAATTAGGCAGGCTAATTCAAGCAACCTAAAATTACAAGATATCAATGTCTAAATCAGAATGGTCATCTGTTTGTTAATACGAGTTAATGTAATGAAAAAAGGAAGTACTGTAAACACAATAATGCTCAGCTTAATGATAAGCATATAGTGAATCTGTTATACAATATACATACAAAGCAAAATTATAATCAGAAATATCCATGGTGAGACTTAAATCATTAAAAAAGAGTTAGTAGATTTTCTTAATGATTACATCTGAAGATTTATTCATATTTTTCTTTTTTAAAGGTATGGAATGAAGGTGAGCAGGCAAACAGGGAGGAAGAGAGAAATGCATTCCGTCCAATTTTAGTTGTTCAATCCATTTTGTTTAGTTGTTCATCTTGGCTGTTCCCCCGAGCCCCATGACAGAAACCTTGGGATCTGGGCTGTGCTCTAAAAGAGAAAGTGGCAGACCAAACTGCTACTTCACCAGAGTGAGGGGATTTCATTTGATTTACCTACCCATCTTCACTATTGACTTGGGCCAGTATTCCAATCTACTACTCAGGGTACTGTCTTTCCCAGATATTTCTGGAAACTCACGATTAGCTCTCTGGTGTTCTCTAATGTAATCTTCTTTCTGCTAATTCAATGCTTTATTAAATGATTAGTTTTTATCTTTTTAATTTATGATCACATCTATTTCATGCCTTCTAGAAAATCAATGAAAACTTTTGAGTATTTAGAAATCAGACTATTTAGTCACAGTCTCTTGAATTAATTTTGCAGATGGTTTATTTCACTGTGGCTTTTAATGTTTTCCTACTTTCATTTTGAATTTCGGACCCCATTGTTTTGATTTCATAGGACACTTGGGATATTTTTTAATATTGCAGTAAACTTTTAAAGAGTTTCTAAGATTTCTCAGTATCTCTACTATAGCCAAATAATAAACGTGTCATGCAGAAGCTTTATAGTATAAGCATTACATTACGGTAACTAGAGAATAGTTTCAAAACATTTTCCTGCATTAAAAGACATTCCATGAAAATGGCAAATAAGTATGTTAAAAATGCAACAAAATGTCATCAAGGGAACATAATTAAAACAAGATACTGCTACGTATCTATTAGAATGGCCAAAATCCAGAACATCTGCCAAACCAAATGTTAGCAAGAATGGGGAGAATAGAAACTCTCAAACATTGCTGACGGTAATGAAAAATGGTACAGCTACTTTAGAAGACTTTCTAATGGTTTCTATCAAAATAAAACATACTCCTATAAAACAATTTATCAATCATATCACATGGTATTTATCCGAAGGAATTGAAAACATGTCCAGACCAAAAAAAAGACATGGATATTTATAGCATCTTTATTCATAACTGTCAAAACTTGGAAGCACTGAGATGTTTTTCAGTATCTGAATGAATAAACAAACTACAAACTATGGTACATCTGGACAATGGAATATAATCCAGCACTAAAAAGAAATGAGTTATCAAATCGAGGAAACTAAATTTAAATGCAAGTTACTAGGGGAAAGAATTCAATCTGGAGAGTGCACGCTGTATCATAAAAGCTATATGACATTCTGTAAAAGGTAGAACTATGAAGATACGTGTGCCCTAGAAGCTAGGTCTGTCACCTCTGGTCAAGCACAGTATAGATAAGGACCTAGGTTCATGTTCAAGGACCGGGAGGAGCAACCAAGATGTACAACTAAAGTGAAAATAAATAAATACAGTGCTTCTTTATCTCTCTTTTTGCCTGCTTGCCTACTAACCTTCATTCCTGCATGTACCTTTCCTTGAAAAACAAACAACAGCAGCTATGGAGATAATAAAATTATTAGTGGTTGCAAAGTGTAGGACTAGGAATGGGGGTGGGATAAATACGCAGAGCAAAGAGGATTTTTGGATCAGTGGAAATACTCAGTACGATACTGTAATGGTGGATACCTGTCATAAAGTTGTCCAAACACATAGAATGTATAACATTAAGATTGAACTCTAAGGTAAATTATAGACATAAATTTTAGGTAATTATGATGTGTCATTCTTAGTAAAAACTATGTATTTTGATGAGTGAGACAGATATTGGGGGAGGCTATACATGTGTGGGGTGAGAAGATATATAATACATTCCTGCATAGTCCTCTCATCATTATTATAAGCCTAAAACTGTTCTAAAAGTAAAGTCTTTAAAAAAGACATTACCAATAAAATTACTAAAAATAATAGGAATGGTATATTGTTTTTCCCCAATGATGTTCAGTCATATTGACATTTTTATATTTAGACTTCAATTTCTCTTTATCTTCCCTTATCTTTTAAATATAAGATAAACTCTGCTCTGCTGACCCAATATGATTCTTCCATGTTACAATTCATTCTTTCTCTTTTTAAATTAAACTATAAATTTTAAAAAGATCTATAATAGAGGTGCTTTTCTAGATAAAAATGAACATTTATAGTTAAATAAAGGTCATATTTATAATCAATTAATCTAGATAACATTCAGTCTTTGTCCTGGCCTTATGGATTGTGGAAACAGTTCAAAAAAGCTATCTGAAGTAAGTAAATGCTAACTTCGCTGTTACTTCAAAATTGTAAGTGTTTGCTATATAACTTTTATAAAAAACAACAGTATAAGTAGTATAAAATGCATGTGCATGTGTTGAATTGATAAGGGCCTTGAACTAAGGAAATAGTTGTAATGCTAGATTTCAAATATACTAGTTACATAACTTTAGTCTAACCTTTTAGCCTCTGCGAGTCCATTCTTGACATCAATGAAATGAGAAAAGCTGTGTCTGTTTCATGACTTTGGGTAAAAATCAAATAAGTTACTATATGTGGACATTGTTAAAAATGTAGATGTTTTATACTAGTATAATTTCTTATTGTTAGAATTATTATATTAATGATCATACTGGTAATTGTTAAAGGGCTGTAGAGTATCTATGACCATATTTAACAAAAATTACAAAACAAATTATGAAATATAAGAATATATATTTGGGTGATATTATAACACACATAATGGTAAACTTTTAGGAGGGTCTTAATAATAAATCTCTATGTAAATGCCAGACACCAGACATGTCTTGCTTTCATACATATTATTCTTTGTTCTTTATTGAATACAGTCCATCTTCCACACTGCCAACTCCAGTCACTATCTTTGGAAAAAACACCCTGATTTGGTTATTCCCTAGCAATTATTTAATTCACTTCAAATATCTTAGTTTGGCAGAAAGCTCTGGCCTTAACCTGTGTCTCTAAAATCATCTCCCCTTAAATATCTTCCTCTTTTTCTCTCTTCTATACATCACTAAAACCCACCATGCTTTAGCCACAAGAAATGCCTTACTATCAGTTCCTCAAATATTTCAGGACCTTTCATAACTCTTTGACTTTCAACAAGCAAGTTGTTTTCTTTGTCTAGAACTACTTTCCTTTGAGCTGTGACTTTTCAGTCCTCCTAGTAGGAAATCATTTCTTTCTCCCTTATATTCCCAAGACATTTTTGTTCATTCATTTAACTACTATCTATTGAGTGCTTATATGTGTCCAGTGCTCTGTTAGAAATGCTGGTGATATTATATTAAATCAGAATCCTTAACCTGATAGATTTTAGTGAAGCTCATATTAAATAAATAATCCACAGTAATTACATAATTAAAATATGACAGTGCTATTAAAATGTATATAAGGTTTGGTGAAAGATCATGACTAGTAAACTAAGTAGTTTACAGGATCAGGGAAGACAGCTTTGAAAGTGGGATTTTAAGTAAAACCTGATAAATAAATACTATTAGCCAGGTAAAGGGGACAGTTGCTTTTTCAAAGCAGAAGGAAAAGCAAACTAGTGAAAGTACCGAGAAGAAATGAACTCAAGAATAAATAGACCAACGTGAATCAAGTGTAATAATCTGTAGGGATGGCGGGATGGGGTGATACTGGAGAAACAGACTGGAGCATGATCATGTAGGACCTTATAGGCAAATTTGAAGATGTGATCATTGCCCTAAAAGTCATGGGGAAAGTTTTGAACAGAAAAGAGACATGCTTATAATTTAGTTAAAAATAATTCTACTATGAGGAAAATAGATAGGAGGTAAGTAAAACTGTATGCAGAAAAAATGCAAATCTAGGTGAGATGTGATGGGTTACTTAGATTATGTTAGGGCTTGAATGTCATGGTCCTTGAACAACACCCTTAACTGAGAAGTAGATGAAGAAGATCTAGACTAGGATATTGACACTAGAATAGGACAAAAATGGACATAAGTGAGATACTATTTTAGAAGTAGAACCAAAGTACTCTGTGACTGATTATATATGGAATAAAAAAGAAAAAAGAAATCAAGAATGACTACTATCTGGAATTTGGAAGATGGAGGTTCCATTTATTGAGATAGGTCTCTTTAAAATTAGTGGTGAAGAGTGGGTGCGCAAATTCGTGTCTACACTTGTTTATTTGGAGATGCCTGCTAGATATCCAAAGGAAGTTTTGAATAGGCAGTGGACTGCATGAGTGTACTGTAGAAGAAATACGTAACTACTTACTTGCCTACCTTATTCTATAGTTGACACTACTTGGAGAATTTCTTTAAGGCAGCAATAATCATTTATTAGTCTACAATCTCCCATAGAATCTGACATAAGTAACCCATATGTTTTGTCTTTACAAGGGGTAGTTTATTATGCTTTTTTGACTGAATTTACATAGCTCAATAGAAATTACGTCACTGGGTTTTTGTTGTTAAAAGCTCTTGGAATGAAAATTTTTATAAAAGTACATGGATGATAGAACTTCTAGCTATGACTGAGTGAGGCTATCAGGAAATCTCTCAAAAAGCAGCATAAATCTGGAGAAAATTAACAAAACCAATGATCTCAAAACTCTTAGATAGACCTAAATCATACACAGACCTCAGAAGTGTTTATTCTTGAAAAAAATTCCTGACCTCGAGGTGTAAAATTTGAGTCTGTGGTATTAGGGTCCAGAACT
Source organism: Solenodon paradoxus (assembly GCA_004363575.1). Lineage (NCBI taxonomy): Eukaryota > Metazoa > Chordata > Mammalia > Eulipotyphla > Solenodontidae > Solenodon > Solenodon paradoxus. Next base: position 107,371 of record RJWH01003962.1, read on the forward strand.
GCTCCCATGCTCGCACACCCAGTTTATTCAATCCAGAGGTTCTGTCAAGATTTATATATTTAAAAATACAAAACATTGCTAAAATACATTAAAATATTTAAACAAATACATTTCATGCTATTGGATTGGAAGAAGTTACATTTTCAAGATGACTTCTCCACAAATTCATGAAGAGCTTAAATGCAGCCCCTAGCAAAATCCCAGCCTCCTTATTTGCAGAAATTTACATTGACAAGGTGATTCTAAAAATCACAGGGAAAAACGAGAGACCAAAATGGCTGAAACAACCTTTAAAAAGTGGAAGAGAAGTGGAGCACTGACACTTCCCAACTTCAGAACTTAAGATAAAGTGTGAGTTAATCTGGACAATGTGGGATTGACACAAAGATAGTCATACAATTAAGTGGAACAGAACTGAGACCTCTCAAAAGAATCCTTACATTTATGGCCAATAGATTTGCCACAAAGGTCTTAAGACAATTTGATGGGGGAAATTTTATCTTTTTAATGAACAGTGATGGAACAATTAAATGTTCACACTAAAACAACAGAACACAAATGGAGAAAGAAATTAGATCCTTAATTCACTTCTTATACAAAAAAAATCAACTCAGACTAGGTAGGCACAGACCTAAATTTGAAGGGAAAGACTCTTTTAGGAGAAACACTTTTAGGAGAAAATTTTCATGATCTTGGATAGAGCAGAGTCTTATATACAATATTCAAAGTAATCCATAGAAGAAAAAATGATAAATTGTACAAATTTATCCACTTTTGCTTTGTAAAAGTTACTAATAGGAAAATTAAAATACATCATAGACTAAGTGAAAATATTTGCTAATCATATATCTGATAAAGGGCTTGTATGCTGAATTATGAATAATCTTTACAACTCAATAATTGTTAAGGAGACAAAAACAATCAAAAATAAGCAAATGGTTTGAATAGACATTCTAAAGAAACATATGAATGGCTAAAAAGAATGTGAAAAGTTATGCAACATCTTTAGTCATTACAGAAATGTAAATTAAATTCCCCAAAAGAAAATGAAACATCCACTACCACTATGTTAAAAATGACAAATGAGGAGTGCCCTGGAAGAGTGGCTATTGTGTTTTCTGTCTCTGAGTGCAGTCCACATACATCTTAAGAACCTGGGTTTGTTGGTTAGGGGAGTGAGGGAATCAAGATTTATAACTAAAATAAAAATAAATGAAAATGATTTTTCCTCCTTTCTCTTTCTGTCTGCTTGCATACCTGCATTCCTGCCTGTATCTTTCCTTTAAAAAATGACAGATATCAAGTATTGAGGTGGATACAGAGAAAGTTGATCACTTGTGCAATGCTGGTGGAAAATATTTTGGCAGTTTTTGACTAGCTGAAACTAAATTTACCATATAATAGCAAATTTACTCCTATGACTATGTACATAAAAAATAAAACATATGTCCACATATACATGTGTGTAAATGTTCATAATATCATTTCCCTAGTAAAAAAAAGCCTTAAAGTTTCCATATCCATTACTTACTAGGTGAATGAATAAAATGTATATCCTTTCAACTGAAAACTATTAATCAATTAAAAGAAACAAGCTATTGATACATGTTACAATCTGAAATACTTCAAAACCTTACCCTTAGTGAAAGAAGATAGACACAAGGGACCACATATTATGATTCTATTTATAAGAAATATAAAGAAAAGGCAAATTTGCAAAGACAGATTGCAGAAGGATATTTGCTTAAGCCTTGGCATGATAACTGAGATTAGTGATCAATGGGCCTCAGAAAACTTTTTTAGGATGATTAAAATATTCTGAAACTAAGTTGTGTTGATTTTTGAACTCTAAATTTACTAAAATTATTGAATTACACACTAAAACATGTGAATTTTACAGTGTACATATTTCAATAAATCCATTTTTGTTTTAATCTCACAGGAAGATAGTATATAGAAAATTTGGTAGACTTCTTTTAAGGTCCTACTTGGTTTTCTGTAGGTCTACTGTGTTTAGTACTTTTCATGATTTTTCCATCTATGCTAACATACTTTACATACCAATATGTTACAAGCCTAAATCTCTATAACTGATTAATATTTTTTCCAGTTCTAATTCACTTGCCTCTCACTCTACTCACTAGAAAGTTAACTGACACGTTCACCTCTTAACTCATTAAGCTTTCCCTTTCAATTTTCACATAACTACTAAGCAGAACCTGGATCTGTCCTGTTTCTCACTTAAGTGTTGTTTTCAGTCTTGCTAAATTAATTCCCTGGATTGTGTTAAATTAGAATCTAGTCTAACCTATTTTTTTCTCCAAAGAATCTCCTAAATTTCTCCCTTCCACTATCTAATTAATCATCTTAACACAATTTTCTGGTTTTGGACCTTATATATAAATTCCAAATCAACTTAACTCAAATATTATTTTCAAGTCACCACTAACCAAGAAAATTACAAGACCTTTAAATATATACATATGTGCACATGTGTGTACTATATATATATATATATTTCTTTCAATCAAAAATATCTACTGAAATACTTTAAATATATAGTAAATATGGAATATACTCTCTGGATGTAAACATGGTTAATATCTTGTTGATTATACATCCAAATATTTTAACGTTTTCATATGTATTCATATCCTCTATTTTATAAATAAATTCATATAATATTGTAACTTGCTTTATGAGCAAATAATTGATCATTCTTCTAAGCAAATATTCATCATGGGGAATAACAGATTAGTGATTCTTTGTATGGATGTACTTTATTGAATCAAACTATTGCTATATCCTATTATATAAAATCAATTTATAAAATTATATTTCAAAGTTCTTCTCAATCCTATGTTTTGTAATACCACCTCTTATTATTTTCCATTGGGAACTCTTTATCTAAGACAAAGCAATCTCCTTATATTTCACAAATATCTAGCTAATTAATTCTTTCTATATATTATTAGCACTGATAAATAATATTTTCAAGTATTTTTATTTAACTGCTCCTCAGGCATTCATACTTTTAATTTTTTCATTTAGTAAATTATAGTGTGAGTTACATCAAAGGTAACTTTTTTAAGGGAAGGTGCAGGCAGGAATGAAGGCAAATAAGGAAGAGAGAAAGGTATGAAGCATTTTTTTAAAATTTCCACTTGGTTGTTTACACTGGTTGTTTCCCCCTGGACCTGGGACTCAAATACAGGGATATGTAGCTTGTACCCTTCAGAGGTGATAGACTGAATCACTGCTCCATCAGGGCAAGTGAAGGTAACTTTTAAGGTCTTATTTTATCTTTTTCTATATTTTCAAAGCAAATATTACAGTGCTGAGTATACAGTAAGTGATCATTCATGTTTCTTCAAATTAATAAATCACAGTCCTGCTTTCAATTATCATATGTTTATGTGTGCCTACTATAATACGGGGTTAGGCTCCATTAAAGAAACGAAGAAATTTATAATACATGATCTCTCCTAACAAGGAATCTAGCTGGGAGAAAGAAAGCCCGTGAATGGTTAGATAATACAAGATTAAATTCATAAAAAGATGTCAAGATGCAATCCATGGTTAAGGGAAAATGAGGAAATGGAATAAAGAGTTTCGGGGATTTATAAAAAAGAGTCAAATGTGGATTTAGAATAGATAAATTAGATATTGAAAAGTGAAAGATGCTGGGAGCATTTCAGGCAGGAGCAAAGAACTGAGTGATAAGAGAAGAGATGGAATTCAGGGTTTATGCAAAGAACTAGGGAAAAAATAAGCTTGAAAAGTTGATCTGAGGACAGAAAATTGATAGCTACAAATGCCTGATTAAGAAGTCCAGATTTTATCCTGTAAAATAACCACTTACTGGGTATCTACTATGTGATTGATGGTTCACATGTATAGTAGGCATTTGATGTGTGTTGGATACCTGTCATTCATTTCCTCTGTCCATTTAAACTCTTATTTTTTTTGAGAACAGCTCATGGAACTGTAATCATTGGTCTTATTTTTTCTGTAGTGAAGCATCAAGTGATTAAATAAAAAATAATGAAAAGTTCTAGTTTGTGTCATCTTCAAAATCATGATTAGACTATTCTGGTTATGAGATCATTGCTTTTTATTTCTTAGATGCCCACCTTCATTTCCTGCCTATTTCCAGATTTGATTTATTAGCCTTCCACAGATTCTGTGAAATCCTGACATTTTTCCAATGAATTATATTTACAGTAAGATAGTCATGGTTATTTATGTTGCTTACGACTAAAAATGTATTAATTGATACATTTATATATTATCTTCTACATTTTATTGGTAAAGAGACTGTGGATTAGCAAAATAAAGTGACTTCCTAAGATCACACAGCTAGTCAGCTAGTAAGTGACAAATGTGGGTATATTTAATTCTTGAACCTAAAGTCTATAAAATTATTCACCAGAGTTTACATGGAAGAATAAAGAATCTAATCTTATTTTCTTATTCCAAAGCTAATGTTCTTTTCCCTATGCCATTTTACCACTAAATGAGAATTTACTGCAGATTTTCAAGAAAGATATAACATGAAAATGGCATTCCAGAAAGGTTAATTTCACAGCAGAATATAGGCTAGGAGGCAAGCATGAAATTTTGATGTAGGGAAATAAATGAAGAGGATGTAGTAAATAACCCAGATGGGAAATGACAGGGATCTGACATTGTGAAATAACAGTTGGAATGTAAGACTATAAGTAAACATCTACTGTAATACTTTATCAGTTATCACAGCTATCTTGCTGAAATGTACATCCTATTAATTTAGTATTTTTATTATTTAATAATTATTTTGGTACAGTGATTTCAAATTTAAGTCAAGTAAGCATAAATCTTTTACCAAATTAGGTAGAATCTCTTAGCATACTGTGAATGAATAAGCAAATTTATATCATTTGCAGCTAAATTATGTATACATCATTTATAGAAAAGTGCAATTTGCTTAGTGATTTTATGATCAAGTAACATTTTATAATTTGAAATTTATTAAAATCATAACAAAACCTAAGGAAATAAAAGGATAATATGACATTTAAATAGATACTTGTGGGAATAGGCTCAAATTTTTCTCACAAAGTTAAAAACAAATTTCTCAGAAAAATGATTGATCTACTCATGATCTTCATTTTCTGGGCAATGTAAGTCTCTAGAAGCAATTAATTTTCTCCATTAAAAATATCTGTATAAGTCAATAGGAAAGAGGACATAATTTTCAAACAGAGAGGAAAGGAAAAATCTGAATAAAAGAAAATTTAATGTACTTAGATGTGACCATAATGGAGAGGTGGGCATAAAGTCCTCTGATAACTTTATAGTTAGTTGTCCCAACAAAATATCTTGTTTCTAGAAGGGGAACTATTCAAAAAGGGTTTTAACATGAACTCGAAGCACAAACTGGCTGACAAATGGTGCAAGGTATCATGGTACAATGTTACCTCAAACCAGCCTATATGAATGCTGCACTAGCAAATTTAGTTCCTACTTTGCAAAAGCAGTCATTGGGACAGTACTCAAGCTCTCTATCTAAAACTGTTGGATCAAATAGCAATCCATATTTTGTTTAAATAATATTATCCTTTGTTTCATTGTTTCACAAATTTATTTATTACTAAAATAATACATGCTCATTGTTTACTAAAATTAAAAAATGCTTCACAATGAAAAAAATGTTAAAACTTTCATTTAATTACATTAGTTTGGGTGAATATATTTTCAGGCATTTTTCGATGAACACTAAGAAAATACATTCACATCTCATATATACATATATACTTTTTAGATGAGACCATGCTAAAGATAATTGCTTTGCAACTTGTTTTTTTTATTTTCATTTGTACATATTGAGAACCAGCTCTTTTGTCCTCACTTATCAAGGCAGGTATGTTCTCAAGCTCTAGTTTCTGGCATTTTTCCAACATTTTAAATGCGTTAGCAAATGTTTTTTTGTGCAAAATAAAAACAAGAAAGCAAAACTTGACTTCTCAAGGAAATATTTTTAAACAACAAATCAAGAATTTGTTTTTAAACATGCTAAAGAAAATTCAGTGTGACAAGTAGAAAATGCTTCATTCAATCAACCAACCTCTAATAAGAAAAAAAGGTCCTCTGAGCAGGCTTTTAAAAACTATTTTATTTTATTGTAGTAAGGACAATAAAAAGATTTATCCTCTGAAAAAATTTTAAATATGCAATATATTATTGCACTATAAGCACAATGTTGTACAACAAATCTCTAGAGCTTATTACTCTTACCTAACTGAAACTTTGCAATTAGTCATGCTTATGATAGCCTATTCAGATTATAATTTATTGAAAGAAGATGCCCTGGTATCATGATATGTATTTTTATTTACATAACTATTATTTATAAAACAATTTTCAGAAAATCATTTTCTAAATATATTATCTTTTGAAATAAAATACTAATAAACAAAGGTTAAGTAAACACATTTCAATTTAATATTGAATAGATTACATTAAATACATTACATCATTAGGTTACAGAATTTTCCTTCTAAAGACTCTTCAAGAACTCTTAGCTGTGTACAAAGTATGTAAGGTACTCCTATTTATAAGTTGGTTCTAAAGCACTCAATTTTCAAATCCCCAAATTTTAATAAATTAATGTGAGCATGACAGGTTATACACCAGCAACCAAGGCACATTTAGGAATAATTACTTAATAAAACAGGATATAATTAAAGACTAAAAATGATTTTTACTTCAGCAGCAAGTAAAATCACCCCTGCTATCAGGAAGTCATATCACTAATCCAAGAAATTAGCTTATTATACTAAGTCTGTGTTCTTGTGCAGAGTAAAACTCTGTGGAAGAATGAAGGGTTATATACAAGAAAATATCACACTCCCTGACCTAGGAAAATTTAAATATACCTAGGAAAAACACATACGTGTACAACTAAGAAATAACCCATGTGGTTCTAATACAGTGTTTATCAAAAACATAGGAACATGTAATGTAACCAAAAAAGTCCTGAAGGAAATGAAGAGTTAAAGAACTATATTCTATTAAGTATTCTTTGAGAAAGTAAGTTTAGTAATGAAGTTAGAATTCACTGATTGAGCACTCACCATGTTCTAAATGTTCAAAATGTTTTAGGTTATTAAAAGCTCACTATGGCTCTAAGGTAGGTACTAGTAATACCCTCATTTTTCAGATGAAGAAACTGATGCAAAGGGAGTTGAGAACTTTGCCCAAAATGCCCAGAGGATAAAAAGCACATGCTATACTTATACTCACAGATCTTATTATAGGCATTGGAGTATCACAAAAGTTTTGCTATTTGATCAGGGATAATATGTTTTTCCAGGAAGACTTTTGAAAAAATATGTGTACTAAATACTACAAGCTAGGGAACAACTTGTAGGCTGTTGAAAGCAGACTGGTCATTTAGTCTAATTATTTTTGTAAGTATGTCTAAATAATTATGTCTATATGTCATTTTTAACCATTCTTCTAGAGAAACCTGGATATATTCTCATGATGTCAGATAATGAAATTGTGTTAATTAGAGCATTTTATTATCCCTAAATAAGCACTGTTTAAATAGTCTTATACAAACTGAGGTTACAAGAGAAAACAGAAAAACTTGGTTAATATAATTTTGAAATTTGTCTACATCAATTATAAGAGTCATTAAAACCAAGTAATAAATCTGAAGAAATTATGGCTCCTTTTTTTCATTTTCTTCTCTGTATTAAGTGTATGTTTGATAATAACTAAAAGTAAATGAGTTTATTATACATACTATTCATTGCTCATTTGTACTCATTTATGATGCAGCCTTGCTTCTTTTCTTTCATTGCTGAGTTAGAGAATAGGGAAGTTTTACTTATCTTCACATTGAAAGTATTAGTTCAAGACATGTTGATGCAGTAGTCTTTACTATAAGCTAAAAATATAAATTAATAGAAAAACTTGCCACCATGGAAAACAGCAAACCAACATGTAAGTTCTCACATTAAAAACAAAATATGACTTTAACAACAAGGCAAATTCAACTTACTTTTTTAAGTTAAAAAATATTCACATATAAAACACAACTCAAGGTGCCTAAATTAGTTAGCCTTGACCCTGGAACATACTTATTTATTTGGGATAAGAAACCCTACAAATTAGGCATAAGAATAATAGATACTTATTGAGCCTTTGTGCATCTGATAAATAATTTACATAGATTAATCCCTTGATAGTTACATAATAATTTCATGTGTTCCTACCATTATTCTCAATTTTTATTTCTCAAATGTTTTTAGCATTATTTCTTTAATTTGCAATACTATATAATTTTCAGGAGAACAGATTGACACTTCAGTCAATGTGTATATCACACCTCACTCACTACCAGAGTTCTATGCCAGTCATCATCATTTTTATTCCTTCAATCCAAAGTTCCTTCTCACCTTCCGAATAACCCCCTCTAGCAACTACAGACTTGAAAATCACATGATTATGTTAAGTGAAATAAGTTATATAAAAGTACAAAATGATTTAACTTGTATATGGAATATAAAGAAACAAAATGAATAAACAAACACACACATAAAACTCTCAGCAATCATTATTTCTTTTTAAAGAAAAAGGAAACTGAAATATGTGAATGCTCAGGGTCATACAAACAATAATTACAGATGTTTAAATCCAGGCAATCTGTCCCCAGAGACTGTGCTCTCCCTAAGTATAAATTTTACTCAGGGACAGGGAATCTTATCTTATACAAAAGTACATAACAACAAATTGTGGAAAGTAAGTTAAAATATTAAAAATGAATTTATAGTTGAAATATTTAGATTTCAAGGGCATTTTCTGCTTATGATTGATAGCTTCAGGTCATAACTTCAGATTCTTCAGAATACAGATTACTTGTTGCCAGGGATGCTTAAATGGAAAAATTCCTAGAATAGTTCTCATTTAGTTGTGGTTTGGATACATGGACATTTACTTAAACTCTGACCTCCCAGTGTTTGACTGTTAACCAAATAGTCATTAGGCATGATAAAATTAATGAAAACCATCCTTTTCATTAGTGTGTTCTAGTAAACCTTGTCAGTTCAAACTACAACTCTGTTTCATCAGAGGAATTTGAGGACTAGTGCCCCTGAAAATGCTATCAGCATCAGAACATAACTATAACCGGAGGAATGAAAGCGTGGTCTTGGCTGTAGCTTAATTCCTGTTCCACCGCCTCTGCCCAGGAGTTCATTCGTTTTGCTCATTAAAGATAGCATAGTAGAGGGTTAAGAAGTCAATGTCTGATATCAACCATATGGTTTCACATCTGAGTTCTTCCAAATAGAAGAAATGTGACCATAGGCAGTTATTTACTTGTTCTTAGTATTCTCAATGAGGATAGTAAGAATGATATGAGGATAATGTCGTCAAAGGATAATATGAGAATAATAATGAACACTTCAATATGTTCATTAAAATGAAATAGTAAAAGTAAAGCACTTGGTCTAATGTCTGATATATTGAAAATGATAAGTTATCATTCAGTAACAGCTATGAACACATCACAAAATGCTTAAAATTATTATTCATTCTTAGAGATCCCGAAAATCTTCATCTACTCCTTAATCTGACACAAAACTAAAATCTTTTAACATTCATGAAGACTTTTTGAATACAAAAGAAAATATGTAAAAGTGTGTTTATTGCAAATTTTTGTATAAAAAAACATGCCTAGAAACACCTGTAATATCCACTGACAGAGAAAGCCTCAGTTTCACAAGTCTATATAAGAAAATTGGACTAGATGAACTCTAACATCCCTATCAACTTAAACAACGCACTATATTCACAAGCTGTTAGTTAGCTTTGAGACCAGTACTTTATATAATAGAAAAGATAAAAACAAACTAAAGTATTAGTTGGGTATTTCAAATTAAGTCACAATGCAAAGTACTCCAAATTAAGGAACATATAAGAAGCAAAAAAATTAAAAAGTGAAGATAAATAAGCATAGCAAAAAGTAAAAATAAGCTACTATTATCAAGAAGATATTATTTAACACATTGGTACGTATTCCAGTATACTCTAAGATATATGTAGTTAATTGTATGCAAATATCATATTCTTAACCTTCATAATAGAATAAATATTGAACGTTAACAAAAATAAACCTGAGATACAATGAGTTTAAGCTGTAGATAATAAAATTCTACAATTTAGGCTTGTCAGGGAGTCTGAAAACTTCAAGAAAGAAAAGGGATGTGAATAATGATTGAAAAATAAGTGGTTTGGAATTTTATTTAAAATTCTCTTTTTTTTCTTTGAATTAACAAGATATTCTGTAGGTAGATAAAGCAAAGCAGGATGAGTGACCATTTGACCTTAGAACTACCAGAACCTAAAGTGATTGTTAATATCAAGGAGTTGCCAACATTCATGAAATTTCTACCCTCATGCATATTAGAGTTGGAAAATATCTATTTATAAATTCTTATACTGCTTCCCAAATAGAAGTCATAGCATAGACAGAAAGAAATTCTCTGAGTCTCTTAAGATGATGTGACAAGAAAAGTTTCTTTGTATACAATATTGAAAAGCAATAGTATTATGAAAAATAAAAAACAATACTGATGTACAGGTCTATGAGCCAATAACAGCCCCATTTTAGAGTGGAAGAACAGAAGCAATAAAAGTGAAGTAAACTGCCTACCATTTAATACAACTACTATATTAACCAATTAGGTAATTAAAATAATCACATAATGAAACAGAATAAAGATCCCAAATACACTAACACATATATGGGCAACTAATTTTCTTTATAAAGGAGCAAAAGGTAATTCAGTAGAGAAAGATTAGTCTTTTCAACAAATGATGCTACAACAGCTACATATCAATATAAAAATTAATTTCAACATCTTTATTTTGTAGAATATAAAAAATAGATCAGCTCTAAGTGGTAAACCTAAAAGTAAGAAAATTCTTAAAAAATAAAAGAACTTTGTGATCCCATGTTAGGCACATATTTCTTAGCTATGACAGAAAAGTCATATTCCATAAAAGAAAAAAATACTTATTAATCAAATTAACAATCAAAATTATGAATTTCTGCTCTTTGAAGAAAAATGTGAAAGACTATTAAGAGGATGAAAATAATATGCATGGGTTGTGAGAAAATGCAGATATTATGTAATAATCTCTATAATATGTAACAATCTCATATATAATAATATATGATAAAGGACTTATATTCATAATACACACATAAACACACGCATATATACACAAACATATGAATTACCAAAACTCAATAGTAAGGCAACTAAAAACCCAGTTGAAATGGGTAAAATATGAATTGATGCTTAACCAAAGAAGGTATCTGATGGCAAATCAGTATACCAAAAGATGGTCAACATTGTGAATCATCAGCGAAAAGTAAAGCAAAACTACAATGAAGAAGGGGACTTGTATACAGTGTTGGTAGGAATGCAAATTGGTTCATTCATTTTGGAAAACTGCATGTAGCCTCCTCAACAAGTTAAAAATAGAACTACTGTATACTCTAACAATTCTAATTCTAGGTTGCAATCTGAAGAATACGAAAATACTAATTTGAAAAGATGTATGCACCTCTATATTCATTATAGCACTAGTTACAATAGTCAAGTAATGGAAAACAGAGCCCGAGGACAGATGACTGCATAAAGGATATGTAGTATACATGCACAATTGATATTATTCAGCTATGAAAAAAAGATAATACCTGTCATTTGATACAACATGGATGAAACTAAAGGATATTATGCTAAAGGAAATAAATCAGAAGAAAGACAAATACCAGATGATCTCACTGAAATGTGGACTATAAAGAAAAGCAATGAAACAGACACAACCTAACAAAAACAAACCCTTTGACAGAACTGATGTTACAAGAGCAGAAGGGGTTTGAGGGTGAGAGCAAAGGATAGTCGGGGTCTAATGGACAGTGGTGAAGGATTGTTAGAAATATGGCAATGGGCATGGCATGTTATGTATTTGATAAAGGATGAAACTGCACATCTAAAATAATATTATGTTGTAAATCAATGTTACCTCTATAAAGCAAAATTTTAAAAAGATACTACTAAACATCTATTAGAATAGCTAAATTTAAAAAGACTGCACAAGTATTGGCAGTCCTGGTAGGAGTGCAAAATTGCACAACCACTTTGGAAAACAGGCAATTTATTTAAATAATAAACATACACATACCATGTGAGCTAGTCATTCCAATCCTAGATATTTTTCTAAAGGAAATGAAAATATATGTCCACATGAGAACTTATACACACATGAGCATAGTAGCTTTATTTGTAGTAGTCCAAAACTTAAAATCCAAATGCCTATCAAAAATTTGTAGTACATCCAAGTAATGGGTAGCTATCCATAAATGGGATAGGAAAATAATTCTTGATACACAACAATAAATAATATGGATGTATCTCAAAATAATTATGATAAATGAAATACAAGTCAAAAAGAGGGACATTATGCATGATTACATTTATATGATATACTAGAAAGGGCAACCTCATCTGTTGAAGCAGAAAACAAAATAGTAGTTGCCTACAGACAAGAAAGGTAACAATGGAACATGAAGAAACTTTTGGTGGTGATGAAATTTTTCTTTATTTTGATAGTGATGACTTTATAGATGCATATATTTTCAAAACATCAGATCGTACACTTCATGTACAGTTATCTCTATCATGTCTATTATACTTCAATAATGTTTTTTAAAAGTGAATTAACTTGTGAAATCAGAAAAAAATATGTTTAGATGAACCTAAAATAAAAAGAAGTTCAAAAATAAATGAACTTTCCAGCATACCCTGGTGACATAGCAATTAAGTGCATGGACTTCAGCTGGCATATACCAAAGGCCCAGGTTGGAGACCAGGGGCAGTGGTTGATAACCATGATGAACAAACAGCCAAATAAAGTAAGTAAATACTTCTTCCCTCTGTCTCTCTGCCTGTCTGCCTACTCACCTTCATTCTAGCCTGTATCTTTCCTTAAAAGAAAAAAAGAACTTGTAATGTTTAGTTTTAGTTTTTTAAATACTATAACACAAGATAATGCTACAGCACTTGTTAATTGTGTATTATGTTTGTGTGTTTGTATGGTGGCACAGTAGGTGAAAATATGTATTTGTTCACATCAGGAAGGTGCAAACAAATGTAAGAGACATGTTCAGTCTGAACATACTAACAGATTTGTGTATGCATTATGTCATGTAGCAGTATGAATGTTTAACCCTAAAAATATCATCAAATAAAGAGAGAACATGTTACTGTGCAAATAATTTATAGATAGTTTGGTGAAGAAAAATAAGCATATTATATCCTAGAACTGGTATTTATAAAATATTTACAGCAGAAAATATATGGTACCATGCATAAATCACATCTATTATATAAAGAAACAACATATTTCTTTTTTATTGAATGATTATAAAATTAAGTTATCTAATAGACAAAAATCCCTACAAAAATAAAAGTGTGTCATGAGATACCTAAACTAGTGCAAACATATCAGAAGTAGAGCATTGTGGCTACAAGTCACCTATAGTCTATGACGTAGGAAAAAGTACTTTCAAACTGAAAATCAAATAGTTCAGATTTTCAATTAATTTTAGATTTTCACAAGCTTTTCTCTTTTTATTTGCCCTATTCTATTCCAAATGTTTCTAATATTAGTGTGATTAAGCACTAATACTTGTAAAACATTGAAACAAACCTCCAAGTAGATAATTTCAGAATAAAAGATGTAATTAAGCCACGTTTGTCCAATATCTTAAGTTCGAAATATGGTATTTTTAGAGTTCTTTTGAGTCACATTTTTAAGGTGTCATAGTTGTTTTAAATCAAAACTAAAATTATTTTACTTTAAAATTTCACCCCGATTAGTTTCTTTCTTTTAATTCAGTGGATAAAAATAAAGTATAGGAATAAGCAAGTCTCAAACAAACAATGAACATATGAAAAGACATTCAATCTAACCACTAATCCAAGAAATACAAATACATATGAAATAAGAAGAAATTAATTTTGGAAAGTTTATTAATGTGTAAATAGTGATTACGCCTCAGTGCATTTTTTATTTATTTTTAATTTTTAATTTCTTATTTGCATTTCAATGCACTACCTGATTTTTCTCAATGAAATTGTCATTTTCATAAAACTGAAAGTTATTTAAAAATTGCCTCAGTTGTTTGTAGAAAAATTATAATTGAAGGATCAGAAAAGAGAATTCAGAGAAAAAACAAAGCAATTAAGTTAATACGATCAAGTTGATATTTTAAATTAAGTGTGAGACAGAAAGGTGATCAAATAAATGGTACTAGGAAATTAACTATCTAATAAACACATATTAAAGAATCTGGATCCATAACTCATTGTTTACTCCAAATAATAACTCCTGATAGTACAATGCTTAACATGTATGTGAAGACATTAAGATATTATAAGTCATAGGAACATTCACTGAAACAAGTTGTCCAGCGTTTTAAATAAGAATTAGTAGCACAACAAAATTTACAGTATAACCCCACTGATTTAAGTCATTGTTTCCACAGTATCCGTCTTGATTAAAACTACAGAATGAAAGCATATGCACACAGAGAGTTTTTATAATCCATTACACTGCCATCCTTACCACATGCATCTGGCACATGGCAAGTGCAAAAATATATTAACTGAGAAGCAAAATGAATAGACTCATATATTGGTACTGGGTCTGTAAATTGTAATAAATTTTCTGGAGAGAAGTTTGGCAATCTGCACCAAAGAGTAATATGAGTACTCCCATTTATAGTAATCATCCTATAATTAATTTTAACAAGTACATATAGTAGATATCCAGGGCTATTTTTCAAAAACAGAAAAAAATGTGTATGTTAGTGGAGAGATGGTGTGGGAAGCAGTTACCCTACTGTAGGAATCTGATTAAATAAACTAAGGCAATATTTCATGGAGTATGCATCTATTTTAAAATGGATATTGATCACTTACTAAAAATATAGTTATAAGTATTAATTTGTGGAAGGCCAGAATTCATAATATTAACAATGGTTATCATTTGATTATTAAGATTGTGTATTTTTGCCATCACTGAATGAAAATTTTCTATATTGCTTTCGCAATGCTTATATACTTTGAAAATCAGAAACAAGCAATAGAAGTAAATTCAATTACAAAATAGAAAATAAATAGATTTACTAACTTTTAAAAAATATGTAACTACAGGTCAAAGCACAAATCCTACAATAATAATGGAACAAAATGTTGATGTCATTTTAACATTTTTCCTCATTTTGAAATGAATAATAAATCATATTTCATTTCAATGCACCACTTAGATGAGCAGGTTTAGATAGAGAATATGATTAATTTATTTTCTACATTAGTATCACCTCTGGATTTTTCTTTCATAAAAATAGCAAAATATTTCCATTTAAGTCTTTAAAAGACTATATTTTGGGGTTGATTTTTTAAATTTAGAAACAGATAGGCAAATCTTTTCATTCATTAAAAAAATGGTCTTAAATATGTTCCTTACCTTTCAATGAAAAGTAAACAGTGGTCTTTTGGTTGTACCAAGAGAGTTGGTCTGTAGCAGAAAAGAATCCTGCAAATAAAAATAACATATATTTGTTTTTAAATTTAATTTTGCATAAATATATTCATATATTACTGAATTTGCAAATCATGCTTCAAAATGACTATAATTTTACAATATTAGAGTTGGTGGTAGATGACATTGTAAAGTATACCCTGACAGAGGATGCAGTTTCATTAGTACAAATCCACCCTTCCATTCTGCTGTTCGTGAAATTGGAAACTGCTGCACGAAAGTATAGAGAAAATCCTTTGGTTTTAAATGTTACATAACATTTGAATTCCCTTTTATTTTGTCTACAAGTTTGTTGCAAGCATTGAAGGCTACGAGGCAAGTCAGCAGCAACGTCGGGGTATATTACTAGTTTAAAAAGAGAAATAAAGTAAAAAATGGTGTAATTGACTCACGGCAATATGGGTTCGCAAACCATGTAGATGGATATAAACCAGGCTTGCCAAACATCACAGACAGCATTTATTAAAACTGCTACGTGGAGTGTGGAATGCAATATGCCTGCTTTCTAGCCCCTCCTCCCATTGCCAATAAAGGATTCCCGGTTTCATCCAGTGTAAAAATACATGCTCAATGAATATTTAGATGAAACAGATTTTAAAAAATCATCCATAATCACACGACCCGATCATGTCATTTGGAGTTTTTTCATGCAATTTTTTAGTAACAAATTTTTGTTAAGAGGCCCCTGACAAACCAAACGGGAACTCAGGATGATCGAATGGGACAATACTCCTCTTCCCTTGTTATAAACTATGGCGACTAGTATTTTCACCTCATATATAAGCTTTTTTTAATTAAAAAACTATGAAGATAGAATTTTGAGGGGAAAATAACGTCTTCCAGGGGAGTGCGTTACCAAGGTGCATCTGGGAAGATGGGCGGAGCTTGCTGTCGGGTTTGGTTTCGGGAATGTCAATCAAACTTGCCCAGCAAATAAGGTGCGAGCTCAAGGCACACTGGGAACTAAATTAACGGGAGGTTGGACCGAAAGAGGAGGGGGCTTGAGATCTAAACCGTGAAGAGACCTTGGGTTTTTACACTGCGCCATTAAGCTGCAGCACACCTCTGTTCGCAGCAGTTGCAGAGGGGTGAGGCCTTTCCACTTGTCTCATCAGATCTCTACAGCCGCTGTCATCTCAACGCGAACGCTGCAGCTCAGCCCCTCCTCGCCCCGCCTCGACCCTCCCCGCCTTGCGCTACTGCTGCTTTCGCCGCTGCTAACTCCACATCCCGGGCCTCAGCTGCCGCCACCCAAGCATCCGTGAGTCATTTTCTACCCATCTCTGAGCGCGCGGTCTCTGCGGTATTCACCACTTTAAGAGGTTTGCAGGCTTGCAAAATGGCAGAAGCTGATCCTAAAATGGTCTCGGAACCTGCCACCCAGGGGGTTGCAGAAATGATGAAGGCTAGCTCTTCTAGCGATTCCGGGGAAGAATCCGACAGCAGTAGCTCTAGCAGTTGCAGCAGCAGCAGCAGCAGCAGCAGCAGCGGCAGCAGCGGCAGCAGCGGCAGCAGCAGCAGCAGCAGCAGCAGCCGTAGCCGCTTATATAGAAAGAAGAGAGTACCTGAGACTTCCAGAAGAAAGAATAGAGTACCTGAGCCTTCCCGAAGGGCTCGGCGGGCTCCGTCCGGTAGAAGTTTCGTGGACCGGCTGCCTCGGGCAGTTAGAAATCGCGTGCAGGCGCTCAGAAATATTCAAGACGAATGTGACAAGGTAGGCACCTTGTTCTTAAAAGCAATTCATGATCTCGAAAGAAAATATGCTGTACTCAACAAGCCGTTGTATAACCGGCGATTTAAAATTATCAATGCAGAATATGAGCCTACAGAAGAAGAATGTGAATGGAATTCAGACGATGAGGTGTTCAGTAGTGATGAGATGCAAGAAGACATCCCAAGTGAGATGCCTGCCTTAGAGGGTGAGGAAGAAGAAAATTCTGAAGAAAAATCTGAGGTAAAAGCTGAAGGAAATGAGGTTCCTAGAGAAATTCCTGCGGCAAAGGCTGAAGAAAAAGCAGAATCTAAAGATTTTCTGGAGGCAAAGCCTGAGGTAAAAGAAGATGCTAAAGAAGTCCCTCAGGCAAAGACGGAAGATAAAGAACAGCCTAAACCAAAGGAGTCTGAGGCAAGGGCTGCAGTAAAAGAGGCTCCTAAAAGAGTTCCTGAGGTCAGGTCTAAAGAAAGAGTGAATCTGAAAAGAGCTCATAAGGGAAAACCTAAAAGAGAAGATCCTAAAGGTATTCCTAACTATTGGCTGATTGTTTTGAAGAATGTGGACAAGCTTGGGCCCATGATTCAGAAGTATGATGAGCCTATTCTGAAGTTCTTGTCAGATGTTAGCCTGAAGTTCTCAAAACCTGGCCAGCCTATAAGTTACACATTTGAATTCTATTTTCTACCCAATCCATACTTCAGAAATGAGGTACTGAAGAAGACATATTTGATAAAGTCAAAACCAGATCACACTGATCCTTTCTTCTCTTGGGGATGGGAAATTGAAGATTGCAAAGGTTGTAAGATAGATTGGAGAAGAGGAAAGGATGTCACCGTGACGACCACCCAGAGTCGAACAACTGCTACTGGAGAAATTGAAATCCAACCAAGAGTAGTTCCTAATGCTTCCTTCTTTAATTTCTTTAGCCCTCCTGAGATTCCCAAGATTGGAAAGCTGGAACCACGAGAAGATGCCATTCTTGATGAGGACTTTGAAATTGGTCAAATTTTACATGATCATGTCATCCTGAAATCAGTCTATTACTATATAGGAGAAGTCAAGGGTATCTATTTTGATTATGGAAACAGTAAATACCGAAAATAAAAAGCTGCTTGAAAGTATTTTAAAGAATCTCAAGATTCAAGTAAAACAAATGCAGGTTTATAAGCCTCAATGAAAGCCTGCCCCATAACCTCACCAGTAGTATTTCTTATAGTCATGTGTTTTCGTATTTTTCTTGGTCATCTTATGTGTTCTGAAAAGTATATAAGTATAAATTTATTGTATCTAGCCTGTTGTAATGTAATATTCTTGAAAATATATAAATTGCATGTTAGTTTGGTGCTGCAGAATTTTGAATTTTGTGAAGAACTTTTGTCATGTTCTTATTAGAATTTAACTGTGAAACCTGTCAGAATTGTTAACTAAGAAAAATATTTGCTTGAAAAACAAAGTTCTTAAAGTACCAACCTAAATGTGTTTTTCCCCCTAGCCCAGAAGACTAAGGGTTTAAATGTGCTTGCACTAGCTGTGCCTTCATTACTTTGCTGTAGAAATACAGTACTTATATTAACTGGAACAGTGTATTATGACATTTTCTTGAAAAGAGATTAGCAGACATTTAAGAATGTCCATAAGTGTCATATAGGATATGGCTATGAGATTGTTTATGTGATATATTAGTCTATATTTAATCAATGAAGTTATTGTTTACCACTGAAGTGTTAATATGTCATAGTATTTTATATTAAAAAGTTTTACTCATCTTTTGCTGTGTAATTATAAACTAAAGTTGCTAACCACATTTTATTTGTGATATGTTCTACTTTGTCTTTCATTGAAAGTGATCATTTTGCATCATTTTATATTTTTTCATGTTCTATTGCAACTGAAAATAAATATCAATAAAGTGTATTGTGCTATAAATATCTAGCATTTTCTCCTAATTATATAAAATGTGCATATTACAGAAAATGTAGAAAACATTGAGGAAAG